>BLKR01006531.1:0-55535 GCA_011170035.1 Teleogryllus occipitalis
ACACCCCATATATGATGCAGATTACATTATTTTATTTTATATATTTCTTGCTGGCAAACAAATGCACTACTCACGCATTTCAACATTACAACATTACCGTTTAACTTTTAGACAAATTTGTAGTTATTACTGCCACCCCGTCACGTCCATCACATAGCTGTCACGAACTTGTCAAATTTCCCCACAAATGAGAGAGATGTGTCAAATACTGATATGTTCAGAGGTTTACTGGTTTCAAAGAGATTGGAAAAAACATGATTCTTCAATTGCAATAAATCTGGGTGTATTTTTATTTAATCCAAACGCCAACAAAAACACATTTTTATATGCAAATTGAGAATTACTTGGTATGATTCAAAGCGTTTAATGGTGTTTTCAAACACATTCCTATTCCTCTCGAAAATTCAAGTAGGATTATCGAACCCGACAATTCAATTTGATGCCCCCTCCCTACGGTAAGCAATTTCATCGATGAAGGCCATGTTGTGGAACACTTAATGCATATTATTGCCTTAAATTGCATTTAAATTTGTGTACCTAAGAGACGAACAATGTATTTCCCGCAAACCTTGTTGATATGTATCTACTCCTACCGCCAGATAATTAACAGACAGTTTGAAGTCGCTGTCCGATGTCGAACTTGAAAATTGCTTGTCTTATCGGGAGACACGTTATTTGCATGATCGTATCGCACAGATCGTGCAGACGAATTAATTAACCTTCCACGTGTAGGTTCTATCCTCCGTGTAGTCTCTGAAACGCAAGTGAAAGATCACGACTGTTTTTAATTAAAATAAGCTTAATAATGACAGCGAGCGTTCACTGTAAAACAAAGTGGTGCAAGACATAGAATGTGCTGTAACTGAGTCCTATTTAGTGCTGATATCTTCTTTACTTGAATAATACTGACAGTATTACGCCAATACTGACACTTCCACCAAAATCAAAATAAAATTTTGGCACTAGACGAAATGTATTATCGATCGTTTGATTAACACATAGGATTTGTTTTTATTCGATGCATAACTTGTTATATGCAATCGACGACTGTCTCATTAGTGGTGAATACATTATATCCGCGAATAAGATTGGTTACAAAATAGAGTTGTATGGAACTTTACGATTGATGTATATCTGGAACAAACGAAATGTTACTTTTACGTAACGCTTTTGCGAATGGTGTTCCGCACTCTAGATACTTATCTTCCATGACCGAATTCTACTTCCGTCCAGTTCAGACTGCTCTTCAATTGCCACCATGATTTATCTACACAAAATGTCAAGAGCCTCCACTGAACATCTATCAGACACTTACAGAAGACGAGCACGCTAGAAATCGATCATTCACCGCGAATGGCTTTGGCACCTTGAAACGATTCAAATTAGAATAATTTTGGAGGTGAATACCGCGTTTCTGTAGCAGTAAAGCAAACGGCGATGGAGAAGCGAAAAAACGATTGGCTTGACCCAGAAGCTCCAAAAGAAACTTTTGTTACGACTATTTCGCTCATGTGGTTGTTCAGCATTGAAGAAGAGGTGACATACATTAATATTTCTTTCATCAATTGTGTAAGCTTATATTGTAAACGATTTAATTGGAACTCGCGTTGTAATATTTTTTATCCACTTTGGTTAAGTAAAGTAAAATTGTAGGATATTATATTCCGTTTCGTAATGGAGTACTATACTTGCACTAGTGCGGTGAAGTTCTTTATTACGACGCTTGTGCAGTAAAAAAATGGTGAATACCACTAAACAGTTATGTGGTACATTTCACTTTGAAAATATTCTAGAATTCTTTTCCTTGTAATCTTCAAAATTTTTCTCTTTCAAAACGCGAAAAATTTACGTATATATCAATATTTTCATTCAATGAAATTGTACTCCTTAACAATGACTAATGTGGTCAAAGATTGCTCTCTTTTTCTTTCTCAGCCTTTCTAGAGTAAAAAAGGCGTCATATTTTTTTCTGAAATGGAATAAATATGTTTTTACACAACAATCATTAAATAGACCGTACTCACGCTTTTATATTCTTGATTTTTCTGGAAGTAATATTTGTACTACAGTTTTTACTGCTATTTTGATATCAGAATCGCATTGTAACTCACTTTGAAAAGAATACAGTAAGTGTATCTTTGAGGGTGTTGCCATTTACAGAAAAAAAATCATGAAGGCCAAATTAACGCTTAGGACGAAATTTCAGATTATTTCTAATTAACTCCTTTGCAATTTTCCAGTCTTGTATTATAATAAGATTCATTACGACACATATCGTAACAAAACATTCTTTCATGGCATGTTGCATTTTCACTGTTAAATTTATTTATTTATTTATTTATTTATTTATTTATTTATTTATTTATTTATTTATTTATTTATTTATTTATTTATTTATTTACGTCAAAAAACAGTTAAAACTGCGTATGACGGGCTATGGGGAAAAGTGAATTGTGTGCACATTTTCAAAATTCTGTGATCCCTACACTAAATCATATACTACTTAAGTTTTGAATTTTGAAAGGGAGAAAAAAAAAAAAACTCCCATGTAATAAAATCTATTTTCAAGGATAAATAAGCAATAAATTTGGCTCTTATTACTTCCTGCCGCGACAACGTGGAAACGATAATTTGAATATTTGTATTTCCCACTGAATTCTAGAAGACGTGCACAGAAAATGAAGTTACATTTATGTCCAGAAGCAAACAAGGGGCCATCTCAGCATTTGCTCAATGGATCAGGGAAACTGGACGAAAAACCTGATCGAGATGGGGGTCATTGACTCGGAAGCTGTGTTACAATAGTCGTTACAGGTTGTTTATACTCATTTATACAGTCCAAATGGTAATTAATGCATTATGTATCATTGTTAAAATTAATGTTAAAATTAAAATTAATGATTCAAACCTCTCCGGAAAATGGAATAGAACTCTGCCACGCTGTCCGAACTGTTCAGTTCTGTTTTCTAAATGCTTGGTCACCGGTAATGATGCAACAGAAAGCTCTGGGTCGCAGTTAATTTTTTATTTACATTGATACATCCTGGAGATATGGTGCAATATTAAAATAAAAATAATGAAATGCGTAATACTAATATGAAATAAACATTTGTACGTCATATTTCCGGAAAATAAGTACGACAGCATGCGTAGCAAAATTTCTTGCTGCTTCTAATTGCTGCATATTATCCAAAAGTAAGTCAAATAAACAAATTACCCAATACCACAATACCTAATGCTTAGTTTATAATTCCCATCCTTTGAAATGCGCAATCAAGGAAATTGGAAAAGAAAAACTTTCCACAGTGCATTCTTTACATACCTCCATACTCCGCAGCGTAAACGGAGACGGTCCTCTTTTCACTCATCAAATTATCAATTCGCCCCCTTTGGTGGAAAAAATAGTCAATTTATAGTATGTCTGATGTCGGATCAACCCATTCCTCCGTTGGAAGAATCACTACTTCCCCAGCACTATATTTGCCTTCCTGCCCAGAAAATGGAGGGTTGTGTGAGCTTTATTATGTGAAAATTTATTATATTAAACTGTGAGCTTTAAGAATTTCTTCAGCTAACCTTTGAACCAATTAAATGTTGATTGTCTAGGATGAATATGGTCTATTTTCAGTGTGACAGAGTACCAAGCTGTATAACGTTTCCTATAAATATAGACTTATAAATTCTTGGGATGAATGTATTGATCGATCTTCAGTGTAACATCGTCGATAAATGTCTTTTAAAGAAGTAGATTTTTACTTTCTCGCCTTTACTTCGTAAGAGGAGAAAGTATTGTAATCGTGCGAAGGAAAACAACAATACCAATTGATTTTGTTAATACGTAGATACAGGAAAATACATTTTCGTAATAGTGTGCTGTAAACACATCTGCGTAAACCCAATAGAGGAATGAAAAGGTAATTTTAATGGCCGCCGGCCGTTAAGGAATTAACGTCCGCCGGACGGATTTTTATTCAACTCTTAAGACAAATGACAAACAACGTAAAACATAATATATTAATTTTCATCACTTAAAACATTCTTATTTTAACTATTTTTTCCAATGTCTCATTATAATAGATATTAATATTAAATGAACAGTTACTGTTATTATTAATTTCTAAACCTTCATAAGAAGTTGAAGGTGCCGACGTCGACGTACTTGAATCATTTGATGCAATCTGGTTGGTGCTGAGTGGCTTAGAAATTTTAACTCTTTTTGAAACAGATTGTTGAATGTAAGTTTCGGCTACTGACGGGGACTCCCAACCTCCAAGTTCTTCCAAAGAAAGCAGATCGCCACCGTTTTCCACTAGCGTTGTGGCCGATGATCGTCGAAAACAATGCCCTGTGTAGAGCTCAGGGGAGTCTAATTTTAAAAATTCTGCCATCGTCTTTGGAGTATCTCCTATTGTATGTATACTCACAACTTGTTTACTGCATTTTCCATTTATATAAGCTATGAAAAAGCGTCTAGTTTCTAGGTCAGATGGACGTAGATCAGCATATTTTTTATACAAATTGTATGCATTGAATGGAAGACCGTCAAATGGTGTCAAACAAAGCCCCCACGTATTAAACAATGGAATCGAAATATCTCGCCAAGACCAATACTCGTATTACAGTTGGTCTTGGACTGGCGTCTGAATCGATATAGAAGGAGGCATTGCTTCGTATTGCATTCCTACGTAAGCAAAGGCAAGAACATTTTTTGTTTATATTATTTTTCTTATAAGAATATGGTATGAACGTATGGTTGAACGACACACGACACCTCGGCTATCGCCTCGGTTTACAAACTTCAACCGCGTCTGTTATTGGTGTCTATGGGCCTAATGACGTTTAGTACTATAACATCACGATCTGAAATTTTCAATATCTTTATTTTTTTCTTAAAAAGTCAATTCTTTTCAATTGTTTGTTTGTTACATTTTTCATTAGTAATTTCTTAATAGATTCTTGGCACCCTTCAATGCCTCTTGCACTGTTGGAACACAATCACACTTTACTTTCCAAATAACATATGAGATGCTTCCGGTAGTGGGATGGGGCAAGCGGCTAATGAAACTAATCGCTATTCCGCGCGACACAGCAAATATCGCCAGGCTGTGACAGTCGCAGTCTTCCTGTCACCTACGTAGAAGTCAATGTGCATTTTCTCTCAGAAGATCAAGTAACACTAAGCTTGATACCGAAGCAAGCAATCACGCATCGCCGTCGCCAGTTGTAGCCCACGCAGGGCACGGCCTTTGTTTCCGCAGTTACAATGAGAGACATAAGATCATCATTATAGCGGGCCCCCATTCCGGATCCGGTACCTTCACCCCAGGAAACACATATTCTATTATGACCTTTGGCTGACGATACTGCTTTCAAGCTGGCTAGTGGTGGAATTTGTGGCACTGAGGCGATATATTCTTTTCCAGGAACGGAATTAAATTAATTTCCAGGACGTATATCCAGCGATCACTATAGCCAAGGTTCAGGTTCACTATATCCGAATCCTCTTATGCTTATTTGTATTGGAAGTGAAACGAGACCAATGACTTAAGTTCCGAACCGAGTTGTGAACCGAGGGTTCACTATATCCTAGTTCACTATAACCTGAGACGACTGAACTAATAAATTCCTTCCCTCTAACTCGTTGAGTAGTCAGAATCTCTATTTTGGGGTTCCTTGATAGCGAAACATGGATTGACGGTAAAACGTCCGTCCGTCTGTCCGTCCGTCTGTCCGTCCGTCTGTCCGTTCGTCTGTCCGTTCGTCTGTCCGTTCGTCTGTCCGTTCGTCTGTCCGTCCGTCTGTCCGTCCGTCTGTCCGTCCGTCTGTCCGTCCGTCTGTCCGTCCGACCTCAACATTTTGAAAAGTTTCTCAAAAGTGGCTCTAATTTTTTATTAAACTTTGTTTTCGGATAGCGTAAAAGACGCTGAAGAGAACAGTGCAGGTCTTTTCGTTGAAATCTCAAGTTTTCGAAAATAGGAAAAGTTCAGATTTTATCGGCGATTTCCTGAAACTAAAATACTGAAGATTGAGATTCTTTCCTTAATGAAATCTGTTCTTTAAAGACATCTTGAAATAATATTGTATACAATTTTTCCAATATATGAGTAGTTTCGCATAATTTTGTATAAAATATAGGCAATTTTAAAAATTGTTTAAATTTTTTTCTCAAAAAGAGCTCCAACTTTTTCCTTAAATTTTCTCGTCGTATGTATCAGAGGATGGTAAAAAATGGCACTATACTCATTTTCAGCATTTTTTTGAATTTTCGAATATTGTATACATATCAGTTTAAAAACAACAAAGTTGAAGATATTTTTGCTTTAAACTAAATTTATTCTAAAAAATTCAACTCTTTAAAAAAGGTCATGTATATTTTTAAAAAATCGCGTACTATACTTGAAGTTAATGCAATGGCTTGACATTAATGCAATTTATAAAAAAATATTTTCAGAAAAAACGCTCCAATTTTTTTCTTTAATTTCTTGCGCGAATAAAACAAGGAACGCATAACAGAATTGCACAGGTCTCCTTTTTGAACTCACGGAACTTTCGAAAAAGGGCAAATTTAGAAACAATGCGAGAAAGTATGTGCTGATGTAACACACTAGTTTTGTTTCAAAAGTGGACGGTAATCTTATGAAATATTTTTGTGAAATATTGTTCTTCATACGGTTAAACAAACTTCAGTCTGCCAATGAATAGAAAGCAGTGAGATAAGGATATTCTTCGGCTTGCAACTCGATTTAAACAATGTCGCATCACTACAACTATCATTGTTATCATTTGCCTCTAAGACCATTTGTTCTTCAACTAAACTGTTTGATTCATTTTGTGTTCGAAACCACACATGCGAATATGCTGAAACGTAGAGAGTAAGATTAAGCTCCAGGTATGACCGTTAGGTGAAGGAGTGAACAAGGGATAACATGACACAAATGGTATGTAAATAGTACGGCAATGAAAATGTCTTCAGAATATATGAATTACGAAGAAACTAAGGGTGATCAGCGCAATAAATCATGTTTAACGATTTCCATTTTTGGAAGTTAATTACAAGCCATACTTCTCCCTTTCACTCTCCTAAGGAGAAGAATGGAACTAAATTTAACATACATTCTTCCCCACTCTGATGCTATAATAAAACCTGCTTTAAGCGAATTAAACGGAAAATTGGTCTTAGAGAACAAATGTTCAGACCCCGTACGGTTGCGCTCATGAAATATTTTCTGTACAATCATGACGTATTGGCTTAACACCCTTCAGTTTGGTATTCTGTCGCTGAATGTAGACATTTTTTCTTCTGCCACTCTCACCTATAGAATTTCTCGGATGCTACACTTAGCGTCCAATTATTCTTCTCACCTTCTACTTACTGCAAAATCTGCAAATTCTTTTATTGAGTAATTTGCTCTTACTGCAAATTCCTTTATTGAGTAATTTGTACAACCAACAAACCACAACAAAAAGTATGTTCTGAACAATTGTTAAATGTTAAAAAGAAACAAAATATGAAAATAGAATTTAAAATTATTTTACGCAGAAAAGGGTTTATATTACCTACATTTCATTACATTGCGTCCCATTATGTTATTAATTTAGAACATGTTGAAAATGGTTAACGAAAATGACTTCTCTTTAGGTTTCTCAGCATATGGTCCTGTACATGCGAATATGGTCCTGTACAGGCGGCCAGCAACGATAAATGAATGAATGAACGATGAAAGAACTAAGAGAAAACCTACTGGGGTGCCATTAGCTTTTGGTTCGGGTCTTTCAAATGGCCGTAGTTTAAGAAAATATATTCTATAATTCATTTTTCTTTGTGTTATTTGGTGACGTTTGTAAATGTATTTACTTCAAAAATTAACGTATTTACCATGCATGTATGGTATTAGAACACCTCTTTTAAAATGTTCATTGACTCAATTATAATTTATATTTAAACCGAATGAAGATCTTCGAAGTGTCAGGGCATCAGATACTGCCGGTGCTACTACTTTAATTTATCACAGGGCATGCTGCGGTGTCACGCAACCTCATTTGCAAGGGTTTTTCAAAGTGGCAAAACACATTAAGAGCATTATATTGAATTTCCCTCTTGAGATATTCCAATTACAAAGTGCTTTTTACCATGTGTCACTACAGTGGACATAAAAATTTGGCAGGAGAAAGGAAACCCAACCATTAGGAGAGACCTTCATCATGGGATAACGAGAGTGCTAGCATATGGAGAGGAATTCCAGAGGGTGATTTATGATAGTACTAATTCTAGACAATGCAAATAGAATGCCTCCAGTGCCAACGGAGAACGTGTATTTCTAGTCCTCTTCCTTCATAGAGATTAAAAAAAGTGGAACCTTGACTCTGGCACACTTTCGCTCCTTGGCTGTTTTACTTCAGCGTTGACAAATGAATAGGCTTTCCAAGCGCAGCAGAATGTCCTACCTCACGTTTTTAGTTGTCTATCATGGAAGGCATCACAACAGAATTTATAACGCAAAAAATGTGAATGATTTTTAATGTACTTATTACTACAATTGGATACGCGTTCATTTGACTGCTTCTCTGTAAACAAAATTACACTATTGACAATATATTAATTGATTTATACTGGAATTAATAATGACGTTCATGAGATTAACAAAAATTTTTTTTGCGCATAATCTTCTTGCAGTTCTATTTCTCAAAATTATATCACTGTATTAGTTCTCTTTAATCTATGTTTTCTGAATTTTGTTGAAAATAATTTCTTGGTCAAACGTATTTACACTCAGTAAATCGAAAATCTCTCCATCAGTCATAGCAAATACAACATAAATTCAATGGGAGCAACAACCCGTAAAGTGCCAAGAAGAAATGCTCGACAGAAAATGGACATGGAAAGTCCATAACAGATTATACTTCAACGAAACAAATGCAAAAATAGCCAAATTATATCCGTTGATGAACCAAAATCAGTTGGTGAACCAAGTTACTAATAGATTTACCTAAAAGATGACATTGAATAGATAATGATAAATAGATTTCCTAATAGATACTGATTTTTTACTTTCTCGCTTATTACTAGTGGTGATTTTTCTTCAGAGATATCTTCGAGATTTTTCGTCTGAGATTTTATCTTCCAATATATCGTATTGCAAGGTCCTGGTGTAGAAAAAGTTGATAAACCTTACATATAACAAATTATTTTATCTATCACGTTGTGTTACATGTTTACGTTAACATACGTGTTGTGTTTAAATTTGTGGTTCTTTGAAACCAAAATAAATAAATTCAAAAAATGCTTTACAACAAATCGTTTTTTCGTCCGACTGTCTGTGGACAACACTACTGCATTCATACTGTTTTCTCAAATATTGATATTCTGGCCGAACTGGCCGAGCTCGTGGCCCTCAGAATTTGAAAAGTATATTTTGACTTTTAAAGATAATTTCATGAAGCCTGACCTTTCAAAATTTGATCGTGGATTTATCCACTTTTTCGTTACCAGGGCCCTGTAATAAGAGTTTTATTGTCGTAAATTCACAGTTTTTTTCGCGCAGCATTACATAACGTTCTCTCTACTTCATAGCGAGAAAGTAATAAAGCAAATAGTGAAAGATTACTGGTTGGCACCAAACATACACCTACAAATACGAAAAACTCATTATCACCAAAATAACAGAATATTAAATTAGAAATGCTAAAACAGCACGTAGTTTTTCGCCCCTATTTTCACGCAAAATTACGCGAAAAGTACTCAAATTTTCGAAAAATTGTACGTGACCTTATTTGAAAACCTATGTTTAAGGAGCATATTTCTTTAAGCGAATAAATATATATTTAGTATTTTAGTTGTAGGAAGTCTCCGAAAAGAATTTGAACTTTTGCAATTTTTGAAATATGAGGGTTTTTACCGATCATGAAATCTGCATCATTCTCTTAAACGTCCTGCGCAATATTCAACAACAAAATTTAATAAAAAACGATGAAGCAATTTTTTGGGAAATTTTGAAAATGTTCCAGGGGCTTCATGTAAAGTACCCTTCGAAAATTAAAATATCGGTTTGAAATTCAAGGGTTCAACATTCATCAGTTAGATCAATTAGTGATTATCAATTTTGGAGGAAGTCCGCTGAACGGTTTAGCCGCTAGCGTTCGTTGTTCACAAACGGTCGGACAGATGGACAGACTTTGGCCGTCATTCGATTTTTCGGTATGAAGGACCCACAAATCATGGATTCTGACTACACCACGTGTTAGAGGATTTTATTTTCTAAATTTAGCAACTGAATTTATTCACTTTATCGTTATCAGTGCCCTGTAATTAGAGTTTTTCTGCCGGAAATATGCCGTTTTATCGTGCAACATTACATAACTTTCTATCTAATCCGTAGCGAGAAAGTAAAAGTCACTTTCAAAGCTTTAAGCTCTCCATTCCTGTTCAAGCGCTTAAACTAATTGATGCTGTTCAGGCTCAAGATTTGCAAGAAACTGAGAGCAAAACATCGTTAGCTATCTCAGATACGTCGATGTCTAGCATTCAGAAATTCGAAATGCGGTGCCACGCTGGCAGAGATACCAGAGGAGGAATCCAGCAATTCGACGTTTTGGTCGGCCTTGGATCGCACATTCCAGCAGAGAAGGAACACCCTCGCTTCCCGCGGTGTAACATGCTCCTTAGTTACAGGACTAATGTTCTAAGTAGCAAGTGTTGTGTTCGATAAATCCCTTGGTTTGGGGATAGCCGTGAGGCTAATTGCTGAGCTCTGTAAGACTTTGCTCGGAAAACTTTTCGAAATTTCATTGCTTTTTTGTGCAATCCATGTTTGTTCGTTGCTTAATAGTCCATATTGATTTATAACGTGTTTAAGAATTCTATCTTTTTCCTCCAAATATTTTCAATCCTTTCAATTTCCAGAAGTATTTTCCTTGAATTCTTCCGTAAGACAAACGGCTTTAGCAATCGTCGTTTTATCTTGTTTCTCGGAGTTTCTGTTACATGATCGCGATCTTAAAGCTTGACGAAGAGTCAAATTAGCAGAAAGGTTCTGAATCATCATTGAACCAGAATTTCTTGGTGATTGTATGCAATCAAGAACAAGAATAAATTGCGAAATATTAACTTATTTGAACACCATGACTTTTCTAAACTTTCAGTTAATTGGTAAAATTATCAAAAATCTTATCATTACCGATTTTAATGGCTCCGGTGGAAAATATAAAACTCGTTAATAGAGTGAGAGAAGTTTGAATATAAAGGGCCTTATTATATAGAACTATTTACTATATCGTTAGAAAATTTGGTTTTTGGTTCACTGCTTCTGACAAGGTGCTACTTGGCAGCATGAAATAAAACGTATTTTGTTTACTAGCAATATAAACGACCTTTGCAACAAATAGTTCATAAAATGGCATTTTATGGCTCACATGCCATTTAAGCCACAGTCTGTTAGTTAGTTAATGCCTTATTTTACGTGGCGAGACTCGGGCCATCAGGCCCGCTCTTCCGTCTAACCACGCAAATTTCGCTACGCTCCTCTCAGCACCTAGCGGAGAAAGGAGGTATTATCTTGGGCGACGAAATAGGCGGTTCTCAATTTTGCTTCTTTTAAGCTTGAGGATCTTTTACATGCAGTAAATCTACTACATGGGACAGCCGGCTTTACTTCCCCTCCGAAGGAAGGCGTACGAAGGATTTTTTCGCCCTTAAAAATCCACGGTTTCAATCGGGTTTGAACCCGCAAACTCGGGTACAACAGTCCGGTACGCTGACCGTTATACCGCCGAATCCGCATCTGTCCATCCCTTCTGTCCTCCCTGCCCGTTGTACTCGTCCGTCGCCACTGCTGGTCCTCATTGCCCATCCGCCGCTCGTCCTTTCCGCCCGCCCTCACTACCCATCCTCCCTACCTGTCATTCCTAGTTCTCCCTGAGTGACGTCATAATACCGATGTTATCAACTGAGAAACTTTTTGAGAAATTTGTTTCCAAAACGTATTTTGGTTCTTTTATTAATTTATAATGCTGTTGTGCCAAAAAAACATGCAACTCGTTTATGATGTTGCTTTATTGCATTCGTACAAATTTAATAACTCACCATCACCAACGCTCGTTTTAAAAAATGTTCTCACGCAATAAAGCAAAACTACTTGAAATATATATTATTTCTGCATTCTCTTGTAATACGATCACATTCATTTTAATTCACATTCAACCTTTCCTGCTGCCAAGAAACACTAAAACACTCCCAGAGATAGCTCGTGATGTAGTTGCTACCGCGTTTTCCAAATTTTAGGTTCGCGGTCGTAACCCGGTCAGTAACGTCATGGTTTTTATTTTTCCATTAATGAACTAACTTCATGGCGAGAAAAATAGACATATCCCTTTAAATATTTATTAGAGGCTGATGATGCTACGGTATACATCGTAATTTGAATATGGCAACTTACTGAACTATTAAGTTCAAATGCTTCCAATTTCAAAATAAAAAAGAACATATATTTGTATTAATAAAAACAACAAAAATGATACCTAACATAATTTGTATCTAAAAGAATATAATACATTTGATTAATAAAAACAAAATTTTAGACTAAATCTAAGTTTATCTTTTCGTCTTATCTTAAAACGACAAAAGTCCTTTCTTTTCTTAAGTACATCTTTCAGTAACCTTCACCATCAACTTTCTTAAATACTTCAGTCCATATACTTTTCCTTAATATTGTCTTCAATTAAGTGTGCAGTCAATATCAAATTACTCGTACTTAATTCTACTCTGACTCCATTTATAACTCCAAATCTAGTGTTTTTCAAAACGTTCTGGCAAAATCTTGGATTTTATTCACCGTCATAACTTCTAGATTGTATTCATTTACCCATTATATTGATTATCGTCTTATCCTTGATATATTTATAATAATCATTAAACGGCCAATAACTTATTAAAAGAAAATTTTCCCCTTGTTGCAGGTGAGTTGCAGTTTTCTTGCAAGTAGAAAGCAGGAAGCGGCACTGTGGTGATAATAAATCACAATGGAATGCAGTCCAGCCTTTGTACTTGTATGTATAGAAGAGAGTAAATTAGCTTTCAGCTATACAAAAGAGATGTAGTGTACCAATACACGTTTCACCGCATATAATAATAGTTCGTTATTTCTATCGTTTTATTTGTTCTTTCTCATAATGAGTTTCTAAATTGGATAATTCTGCCAAGGGCATAATAAAATAATTTTGTACCTAAACTTATCCGTAATTCTAGTGATAAGTTCTTTTATGATTCTTTTCTTACGAGACCTCATTTGTCTCAAAAACGTCGTCTCTGAAATTTCATATTAGTTACAGCATGATTATTATTCATTTACATTACTTCTGTTGAAATTCTTGAGCCTAGTTCATTTATTTCTGTTGAAAATCATATAAGTAGAAATTATATTCAAGTACAGAATGAATAATTTTAGTTGTACTAAATCAATACAAATAAATATATCCCTTCAATGCCAATAATGAATTCCTCTAGAATTTCGCCTTCAAATGTACAGAAGCTGGTAGAAAGCATTGTACCTGATAGTAGATTTTCATTGAATCCTGAATTGTTATCGTCGAAACGTTACTTTTCTGACATGTCCATTGCTGCTTGTCAATTCGGGAGGTCACTTTTACGTACCCAGGAACACACTGCAGTTCCTTAACTTCTGCGGATCACCTAACATTGTCGGGTTTCGTTTATATGTATTTTTAACGTCTAAAAAAGCAATAAAATTGGTTTGTGACGTAATATAAGGAACAGTGCAGTCTATTAAGGTTATCTTGTGCTGTGGGATTCTTATTCTAACTCACATTCACATTAAATTGAATTATGAATTCAGGTAGCAACGAGCGCTTTTGTCTATTTAAATCTATTTGCAAAGGCAAATCAGCTACAGATTTCGGCTCTTATCCCTTATCTTCACCCCCGAGGAGTGGACTTATCGCTGCGAGAACATTAACGAATATTTGAATAACTATTTTGCTCACTAATCTAAAAATGAAAACGTATACAAATAGTGAAGTTGCATTGACATTTCGTTGAATTCCTGTTATTCTTCGCAATCCAAATTCGCCAGTTCAGTATGAAAATTCAGTGATTCATACTATTTCGACTCGTTCGATTGTATTCCAATGAAGTAAATTTTCTCTTCGACAATACTTACAGCTAGAAGTATTCTTAGTAATTCAACGCCCCAAACACATAAGTACTTTGTTATAATGGAACAGAATTTGTTGACAAACTGCTGAGCAACTACTGCTCAACATATTTCTCGAGAAAATGACAACCAAGAAATACTTTTATATTATTGTATAGCCAGCTATATAGGATATTGCACTTGCTTAATATAAATCTACATCTAATTTTTTCGTTGATTATTTGCGAATGATGTGTGAGTATGAATCAACGACGCATCGTTTTATCATTTGGAGGATCACATTATCTGTTGGGGATCTCTTGTCGTTTGGGAGATATCTTATCGTTTGGAGATATTTATCGTTTGGAGATATTTATCGTTTGGGGTATCTTTATCGTTTGGGGTATCTTTATCGTTTGGGGTATCTTTATCGTTTGGGGTATCTTTATCGTTTGGGGTATCTTTATCGTTTGGGGTATCTTTATTGTTTGGGGTATCTTTATCGTTTGGGGTATCTTTATCGTTTGGGGTATCTTTATCGTTTGGGGGATCTTTATCGTTTGGGGGATCTTTATCGTTTGGGGGATCTTTATCGTTTGGGGGATCCCTTACCGTTTGGGGGATCCTGTATAATTTGGGAGTACCCTTATCGTTTGGCGCATCGCCGTATCGTTTGGAGAATTGCCTTATCGTTTGGAGAATTGCCTTATCGTTTAGAGGATTCATTATTGCTTGGGGAATCCTTTATCGTTTGAGGGATCGTCTCATCGTTTTGGGGGATCAACTTTTCGTTTAGAGGTTATCTTTATCGTTTGTGGGATGTGGGTTCGCCTTATCGTTTGGTAGATCGCTTTATCGTTTGCGGGATCACCGTATGGTTTGGGAAATCGCTTTATCGTTTGGTAGATCTCTTTATCGTTTGCGGAATCACCGTATGGTTTGGGAAATCGCTTTATCGTCTGAGGGATCGCTTTATCGGACGGGGGAGAGTGTGGGAGGGGTTGGGCGGAGAGCGCGACCGAGCGCCTTCGTTTTGTTCCGTCACGGCGCGTCGCTTCCGGCGTCTGGTTCGGGGCGTCGCGGCGCCGGTGGCGTCGGCGCCGGAATTCCGGGTCGTCGGGCGGCGACAGGTGGCGCCGGAATAGGACTCCCCGCCGCCTGCCGCGGGTAGCGGCGAGCGGAGGGAGGGGAGCTCCTCCGGTGTCCCAGGCCGAGAGCGCAACAGACTGCGTGCACAAGATACATTTAGTGGAGGGGCGAAGTACAGGTACCTTACGAAGTGCGTTCTCGAAACTTACGATCAGATGATTGATTGTTAGTGATTCCCGGCGCGTCAAATAGAGGTCATTAGTCCCGTACGTGTGGTACATGTTTTTTATTGGGAGGTAGTGGTGATCTTCTGCCGCTGGGTAGCGAGATCCGTCGCCGACGTACCGCCGACTAGTGAGATTTTCCTCAACCAGATATCTCCCACTAGCGGGGAACCGCCCCAGCTGAGGCAAGCTCTAAGCTTCCGACCACTCTCCCGGCATGAGTGACTGTGTAGTGCATGTTAGTGTGTGTGTGTGTGTGTGTGTGTGTGTGTGTGTGTAAGGGGAGAGGAAAGGACAAGGAAGAGGAAGGAAACATCGCGCGCGGTCCTTGGCCCGATTGTTTGGGTACTGCTCCGGCATTCGCCTGGTGTTGTTCGGAGAAACCACGGAAAACTACCATATCAGAGCAGCCGACCGCTCGAATATTCCTCCAGACAGCGACAGAATTAGACATAGTTGACAAGCTAGAGGCGAAAATCCTGCCGCCGTCGGGACTCGAACATTTGACCTTCCGGTCAGAGGTACTGCAGTGTTATCAGTTGCACTGAGCCACCTGTCCTGGTCTTAAGATCAGTATAAAAGCATGCGTATAGCTTCCACCTCTTCTTCCTCCTCTTCAATTATTTTTCGACAATGTCTTCTCCTCTTCATCATTCTTTGCCAAATTCATCTTTTGCTTATAACCCCGATTATTTTCCTCTTACACATTTTATTTCCTTTTCTCCTTCTACTTTATTTTTTCTTTCTTGTTCTTATTATTTCTTTATTTCCTCTCCATTGTCTGCCTCTTTCTTTTCATCCTCCCTTCGTCCTGCTTCTTCTTCTCTAGAAGTATATTTCTGTTCTTTTATCTATTGTATCTTTTATCTATAGTATTTTTCTCTATAGTATCTGTACTTATCTATGATTTTATACTAAAAGTATAAAATCATAGAGAAGTACAGATACTATACTGTCACTATATGGTTGTTACTACAGATACACAATCCTTTTTTATGGTAAAATCCGATTGTTTTCATTGTTTTCAAGAGTCGATATTCTCGAATTTCTGAACAATTTTGTGAATATAAATAATAATTATACAAAAAAATATGTTGTGTACACCATAGAAAATGAATCCAACAGAGAAAAGAAAATTGAGAAAGAATTCATAATATAATAGGTAATAAAGACAAGTATTCCTACAGTGAAGAAAATTTATGTGATGGAGTCGTTGAGTTAGTTGAAACTATGGGTGGTCGCTCGGACCTTCGTTTTTCTCTGATAATTCCTACACATTCTACACCTCACTTCTCCCTCGGTAAAGCTTAGGTCACTTAGTAGAGGTTTAAGTGTGTTGCGAGATCGTGCAGTTGTAAGAAGTGAATGCCGCTGCAAGTAGTGGCAAGAAATATTTATTCAGCTCGAAGACATTCCCTAGCTTTTATTTCTTAGAAAACAGTATTTTTCTAGTAAATAGTACTGGAGTAATGAAATAGATTGTAGTAGTAATAAAAAACGTGTGCATAGTGTCATCTCTCGCAGCAATATGAATTAAGAACTAAAATACGCTTAGACCAACGTGATGTTTGTAAACCGCTGCGATAACTAAGTCTTATAAAAATACATGCATAAAATAGCTTTGCTTTGAAATGGAGTACTCATTCGCCATCTTTTGCTCTAGTTCCCATTTGTTTTGATTGTTCTTAACACACAATGCCCAGAAAATTGTCAAAGATCGATGATCGTTAAGAGTACCTTTTTCTTTTCGCCTGTGACTAATCTATTGATATGTTTATATGATAGTATAGTATTGCGAAAAAAATATTTTAACTATAAATTTCTTTTTTCTTGGTGTCGTTTTATACTTGATTCTGAAACTCAAAAAACCTGCGCCGATGGTACCTCTCTCCTTTATGTCGCAGTTATTACTATTCTTTGACTAAATAAATAAAAAAAAGATTGTATTGGGTTATGTTAACAATAGGTCACTTGCCATTACTAACATCATATTTGTAAAATAATACATCAAATGTATAAATATAATGTAATACAACTATAGTCTCGATATAATATCAAATATAATAAATAAAATGTGGTAATGTAATAAAAACAAATATAGGATAAAACTTATGATTGTGTAAACTATTGTAAATATTCTGATTATTGTGAGTTTGTGAAGCAGTACTGTATTACAGTATACTAAACGTTCGTCTATAATCCCAGTTGAAGGTGAAATAAACAACTAAAAGTTGGCAAAAAACAAATATATTATAATAAAATTGCACATGACCTATTATGAAAACACTCCAATAATAAAAATTGAGACCGGCGTTGCCACCAAACTTGTTCTGTCTGTTACGAAAGAGCAGGGCCTGTGTACACAGGCGTGTCAATTAGGCGTATTGTGCGTGCGAGTGCGAGTGCGAGTGCGAGTGCGAGTGCGAGTGCGAGTGCGAGTGCGAGTGCGAGTGCGAGTGCGTGGGCGGGAGGGGCGTCACTTCCCGGCGCCGCGCGTGGGCCCCTCGCAAACATCGGCGTCAGCTGTGCGCCGCCGCGCCGGTGCCAGCTGGCTGCATTCCACTGATTGGCCGGTGGGAGGCTCCGTTCTTCAGTTATCTGCTAGTTAGATAACAGCGCCACCGCTCTCCGGGCCGCGAAATAGTGGCGAGCGCGGGCGAGTGCGACTGTTCTGTCCGAATCGTGCGTTTCGATGGCGCAGAAATGTTTCAAGAATGATCAATAAAATGTCGGAAGAGCTGCAATAAAATGACCCAAAACTTTAAATAAATGTGTTTATTTTCTTGTCTTGTTAACATTTATTTACGTCGGCTGCACAAACTATAACCGATTGTACAAGAAACAGCTTATGATCTCCTTTATTGTAGTAGATTAAAATTAAAATGAACCAAAATACATCCTCCTTCATATGGTAGGGCATACATGTATTCGGCGTATTCACCATCCTGCTTTTCAGTCTAGTATTCTTTGTTTTATACATTGTACAAGCAATGTTTTTCAAGCAATTAACTGTTGATGTCATTATTTTAATGAAACCATTATATAAAAGGGTAACTAATTAACAATTTTAAATGCACAAAAACGTTTAGTTTCAAGCATTGCAAATAATACAAATATTTTAGAAATAAAACAAGAAAACAAAATTATTTCATTTTTTAACAGGAATGTCATTATCATATTTTTTAATAAGTTAATGTTTAAATTGATCCAATTTATAGAATATAGCGCCATCAAAATATACTAGCTTTTGATTGCGGCGTTGAATTCCAGTTTTTTAAATGGTACGCTTAACAACCTAAACAGGATTCGTCAATGTGTACAGAGGTAGCCAATTATAGACTAAACATTTTTTCCAATACTAAATGGACTAGTATAATGTGACCTGGGAAGCATATGATAAAAGTAATGATTTGAAGAGTAATGTCTGTTAAAGGGACTGGAAATTTATTCGTAGTTAATGAGGTCATTACGTAGAAGGTAGATGGTTTGGAAAAGGTTCTGGCGAATTCATACACGACTTCGCTCCATTCCACAATAGGAAAGAGAGTTGGAAAATATCAAGACATTGATCGATTTATGCTTCAATTGGCAGCAAATATACGGACCTGACATGAATTTTACACAAATTTGATCTGTATTTAAAATAAATTGAAGAAAAGAAGGCCACAAAAAACTAGCTTATTAAAAAACTCATTCGCGTCTAGAAAATGACTGAAATTTAAAGAATGGATTACAAATTGATTTTCAACATGCCTCTCAACAAATATGTTAAATATGAATACGGGCACGTTTATAAAATATTAAAACATTCCAAACACAATTTATTGTCAATATCTACGATCGCAAATATTTTTTTCATTCAACAACTGTAGTTTATTAATTTGGCAAAACGTTTAGTTTCAGCGCCAACTCGTGAATTTGGAACACATTACATTATCATTTACGTTCTTGTAGGGCAAGAGATTATCTCATAGAGGTCAAAAGTTATCAGTAATTGTGCTCATAAATGTCTTTCACAGCCTAATTAATTTATAGTTTTTTTCAATTTTTGCAACGAATTGTGACAATAGTACATTATGAAACGATGATGTAATGAAGAGTATTAATACACTAGTGTGATGTTACGATTCGAGCGAGGAACGAGTGAACATCGTAAACTTCATACGAGTGTATTAATACCCATTACATTGAGTTTCATACCGTACTTTTTCTACGACTTATGGTAACTTTTATTAGTGAAACTTTAACACTGAATTGTTTCGTGTCATTTGACATGCAAGGCCACCTATCAGACAGATCCCTCCCTACCCTGCCGCAGGTGACTTTGGTTTATCACTGCGCTAATCAAATAGGATCAAAGTGAAATTACGATACAATATATTTTAAATAATATACCAAAAATTACTAGCCATAAAAGAAATTAAAAATGACAAGCATAATATAATATTAAATACAATTTTAATGTAATAATGGAACGAAACATTTACTAGAACGATTCTCAATGATTAATTAAATGTCAATACTTGGTTTGTAAATTTCTCTGTAATTGGTTAGGAACCTGTATCATTATGAAATCTATATTGTAAAGAGTATCATTATGCAATGGGTTGCAACCATCAAATGACAGAATTATACAACTGGGTAGAAAAAATATTTCGTGATTGTGACGAGTTTGAAAGCTGATTGTAGACGCTTGTTATTCTCTGGAGTAATGTTTGCTTTAATAAAAAAGCACAGTCTTTTCTTTATTGTATCTGGTACACGTGACAACGTACTTGTAATTGTATTTAGGTAGAAATGATACTTGCTCCCATTAGAACTGATAACACCAAAATTTTGACATCTCTGCAAATTGATCAATTCCATGAATTAGTTCAAAAAGATTAGTTTGTTGGATCGCATGCAAAGATACGTAAGAATGTAGCAAACAGGTGTTGAAACTTCAAAACGAAGCAAACAAAAATGGATCTACTCTAAAAAATTTCATTAGAATAAGTCCAATGGCTCCAGAGAGCATTACGTTGTAACGTTGTAGTTACATAAATTGAGAAATGTACGTTGTGCGAACACTTACTCAACAGAGATCTCAGAAGAAACTTTTCAATATCAATATTACATTTATAGGACATTTTAAGAGCTATTTATGTTCATCTAGTCTTCACATTTTTCTAGACATTGTGTTTCTCATGAAACTGCATGCCTTAAATGTTCCAAATAAACTTGAAATAAAAAATCAAAATGCAAAGCATGATGATACGCTTCTCTGGATGTAGGTTAAGGTTGGTTGGAATAGGGTAATTATTCGCAATGTTTGTCTTAATAACTCTTAAACATCTTCGTGTTAGTGAAAAGAAGCTGGCTTCAGCGACCAATGAGACAACTGTTCTCGGAATAAGACTGTAAAATTAATTGTTTTTAATTGATCAATGGAGAAATTACATTGTGAATGACCTGATCTTGGAAATATCTAATTTCTGACATACTTTTAGACGATCTGTATATGTTGCAAAGAAGCTGAACATAGAATTCTAAATACAAAATTCACTAATCTATGCTTCTTTTGAAAAACTTCTCGTTTATGAACAACACCAAGTACATTATTAAACGTCATCATTAAATATACTAAGTAGAGTTTGTCGTAAAATAAATGTACGATCAAGTGACATTTTCGTGTTTGCGATCATATGCCCAAAAGATAATCGTTTAAAGAATCCAAATACTCCAAGCCATATTTATCTGTACGATGGAGTGATGAAGTTTGATTAACGCGATTATGTGGAGTGAGTGATTGAGTATTGATTCTGGGTGCGTCAACTACTAAGATATTTAGTCCCGTATGTATAGTGCTTTTTATATCCCGAGGATTGGCAATATTTCTCCCTTGCTGAAACGTGAGATCCTTTGTGAACAACACGTCGGCTTGACCATTCCCCCTCCCATCCCCCACCAGTTATCTCCTCAACGGGGCACCTCCCTGGACAGACAAGGTCTAAGCTTCCGACGGGTCTCACATGTGTAGCAGTGATGTTCCTGAAAATGTGAATCATGTAAGGAGAAGGGGAAGGATGAGAAAGGAAAGATCTCGGGCGGTCCCAGGCCTGTTTTGTTTCATACAGGCGTTTTGTAAATTTATATAGCCTTTCATTATTACACATTGAAAGTAGATCTTTGCCGTACGCTATACACTACTATAAAGTAAATAAAACACTAGTGTGACAAGAATCAACGAGAGTCAACATGGCTGCCACTTCGTATATTGAGAATCATCTCAAGAGTATGTACTGGAAAGTTTCCATCAATTTGAACTAATAAATCATATACACAACTCGTACAAAATTGTCTTTGGCGTACTCATGTCAAAGTATTAATAAAATGTCGTTTTATTTGTGTGTCAAAGACTCACTTTCTGTCGCAAGTTACATAAATAACAATTCTTCGAAAGCGTAAATCAAACGCGGTTCATAAATCCAGTGCAAGGCGATACCGACAAGGCAGGATGAGGAAATCGGAGTTGTAAAGCACCGATAGGGGAAGATAATTTACGATTTCCTTTATGACTGACATCGGCTGCACCTTGACTAGGTGCTACAAGGAAGCTTCTGGCTCGGACGCTCATAAGAATTGACCATTATTCAACCCGTCATTGTGAAGTTGCTGAAGCATTCGATCCAAAGCTGACACTCATAAGAAGAGATCATTATTCAAACACTAGTTGTAGAGTGACTGAAGCATTCGATTTAATACTGTGCAGTAATACTAATTTTAAGCTCTGAAAATAGATTAACAGTGAATTTAACAATTTTAAATTGGTATAATATATCATCCTGTCATAGTATCCACAATGAAGACCAATGTGTTGGTCAGCTGAAGATCGGCAGTATTGTAAAGTTCTCTGAAAACTATCCGCTACATGACTTCTACTCCATGCAATTTTTAAGCCATAGTGCTGCAGTGCTGCAATGGTGGGGGAGCAGAGCCGCCAGGTCGGGTACAGTATGGGCCTCCAGGCCCCGGTGGCGCTACATAGGTGCGACCATGGGTTCCCCTGCTCCGCTAATACTGAACCAAAGCCTGCCGGTCACATTTTTAAGGTATAGCAAAAACACAATGCCTGCGTGTCATATCAGATGATGGAATGATGGAACTTGGTGAAAACAATACTTCAGGATGACGAGCAAGTAGAGAAATTATAGTGTTGACCAGTAAAACAATGGTTTCTGCGCAAGACCAGATAAGGGGTGGTTTATAAATTACGGAACGCTAAAGAGGCGGCAAATGGTTTGAAGAAGCGTTAGGCTGCGTTACTTAAAGACAGGGGATATTAGTTGACTGTTACGTCATCCTGATATTTCATTTTAATTTTTTAAACATATTTTGAAATAATTCCTCTTATTCAGTCATACACTAAAACTTTACAATATTCCAAAACTAGCTGACCCGGCGAACTCTGTTCCGCCTTAACAGCCGGTCCCATCTTTTTCTCGCGTCGCACTCACTGTGAGAAACTGTACTATCCTTGTTGCACTGCGTACGTGCAAAATCGTGCGTTCTCACACAGGAACGCTGTCGAACGGGATAAACAGTACCCTATGTCCGCCTCCTGGCTCTAAGCTTCCTGCTCACCAATTTTCAGCCAAATCGGTACAGCCGTTCTTGAGTTATAAATAGTGTAACTAACACGACTTTCTTTTATATATATATAGATATTAAAAATATATAAATACATTAAAAAGTTAATGTTTATAAATTGTTACAATAAATAGAAATATAATTAAATCAATGAGATATTGATTGACTTTGTTATATTACGCAGAAAATACTAAAAACTGATCTAGAGTGTAATCTAGAATCCAGTTAAATTGGCACAGCAGACTTGCTCGTGCGTCATCCGCAGTGGCTAATGCATGACTTGTCAGAAATGTTCTTGCCAGAGCTTTTCCGTTGTTAAAAATTCTCCAGAATCGTGTTGTTAGGTGCAGTCTGCATCGCCAACTAATTCTGAGTTCAACTATATTTTAGTATATCACACAACTAAAATTAATACAAATTGTTTTACTGTTATATAATCTATTTTAATTATTATAAGTGGGGTGAGGGGTTGTGGCACGCGTTAGGCAACTATTTAGTGCACGTTACAAGGGGAGAGGGGGTATTCAAAATTCTCCAAATTTGTGTTACGTAATTTATGACCCCTAAGAAGTGGACCCTTTGGAAAATGGAATGCACAGAAGTAGAAGTAAATAGGAAATATACGCGTACTTACAGTATACCACTTCGTATATTATACACGCACGTTTTCTTGAGCCTGGTTGCCGAAAATCACTCCTCTACTATCATTAGTTGAATTCAGAATAAATAGCAAGGAGTGTTGTTGACATAATTTGATGTCCAGAAATACACCTAGTGGCATTTCTGAAAAAGACGCAAAAAACGTGCCTAAATGCTACCGTGGTGACGGGCCTTCAGTGACCTTGAAGTCCAGCTATGTTAAAACGGCAGTATAAGTGATTGATTACTCCGGGCGCGTCAGGGTTTCGGGCCCGTAAGTGCAGCGTACGTTTTTATCGCGGGAGGTGGCGGTGAGCTTCCCGCGCTGGCTCGCGAGATCCGGCGTCGACCTACGCCAGCTTGTGGGGATTTTCCCCAACCAGGTACTTCCCTCCAGCGGGACATCACCCCAGCGCGACCCGCCTGGTCTCCCGACAAGTGTGGTAGTGTAGCGCATGTGAATGTAAATGTATGTATGTAAGGGGTGAAAATAGGATAAACCAGAGGAAGGAAAGATCGCGCGTGGTCCGTTTCTTAGGGTACTGCTCCAGTATTCGCCTGATGTTGCTCGGAGAAACCACGGAAAACTACCGATCAGAGCAACTGGCCACTAGAATTCTCTTCCACGTATACATCATAGCATTAAAATGTACTTGGCAAACAACTATGGAGAGTTTAACCACTTTTAAGGAAACATAAGATGAATATGGAAATAATATTTAAAATCTAGGAACGTTCAGTTGATCTACGTGGTTATTCCTTCTGAAATGCAGTGCTTCGGGAAGTATCAAGGTATGCCATATCACTCACAAGAAGTCTCCCGCTAATCGTAAATGTTGATATGTCGATTTTTGTCAGTGTGTGGTTTGTCATGTGACAGCCCCAAGCCCTTCCGGTATTTGAAGAAGACATACAATATAAGCCATACTTTGTCCCAAACCAGGATATTGACACTGATCGCAGGAGACGTCCCATGGATGGCGTGGCCTCTCTTACTACTGCCCCAAACCCTTGAAATTACGAGTAATTTTCGCAATGTGGCGTGGAGTGTCATGGGGCGCCCCGCTTTGTATATTTTGTTGTTCCATTCTTCATTGTGTTGTCAGTTGGGCCTCGTCAGAGGCGACGTTGTCGCGCTTCAACCGTGCAGTTGACACGATGCTCTATCCCCTTAATTTATTCATTGGTAGAATTGCTTTGCTGGCAACATTTCATTTTCTAATTATTGAAATTACAGAGTACATAGATCACTACTACAGTACTTGTACATAAGCAATATTTTGGCGACTTAAATTAACCTTATAAACTAACTTAATTGTAAATCTTAACTACTCATGGCTAAGGAAACGTGCCCTACTTATTCTCCAATTTTCCAAAAATGCTTGAGTAGGGAACCTGTTTTTAATTCTTGTTCGGGAATCTGTGAATCGAGCAAGGTTAAATTGGGAAAAGTGTTCGATTTGGTTGATGAAGGACTAGAATTTACTAGAGATCTTGGTAATGGATGGAATTACCTGTATGTATGGGATATTTAATTCATTGTGCAACTGTGAATTGAAAAAAAAATTCATGGGGCCTTTCTCATAGTTCTGGGATATTTATTTTGAATGATTTGGAATATTGTTTAAGTTAGTTCTGGAAACATTTATCCCGACAGGGCACACGTAAATCAAAAAATGTCGGGTAATATGTTTGTAAAGAGTAACTGCATTGTTCATGGTGACAACATGTGTAGATTACGTCAGTGAAACAGTTGCAGTTGCTGCATGATGCAGGAAAACCACAGTCGACGCCATCCCGTGACTATACTGCGGTTTTCACAGAGTTGCGTTTGAAGGATATCAGCTGTTTGGGCGTCATCCAATCGGAAGGCTGAACGCCACCATTACGACGTCCCTGTAGTGACGTGTAAGGTCCCGATTGGACAAAACACTAAACAGCTACCGGGAGCGGTAGCTCAGTACATCAACTGATGTCACTGCAGCGCCTCTGACCGGGAGGTCCTAGGTTCGAGTCCTGGCGGCGGCAGGATTTTCGACACTAGCTTGTCAGCTAGGTCGAATTCAGTCGCTGTCTGGAGGAGAATTCTAGCGGCCGGCTGCTCTGATCGGTAGTTTTCCGTGGTTTCTCCGATCAACACCAGGCGAATGCCGGAGCAGTACCCTAACAAACGGGCCACGGACCGCGCGCGATTTGTCCTTCCCATTCTTTGTCCTATCCTCTCCCCTTACACACACACACACACACTTACACTAACATGCACTACACTACCATTTATTCCGGGAGACCGGTCGGGAGTTTAGAGTTTGTCCCGGCTGGTGCGGTGCCCCGCTGGTGGGAGAGTCCTGGTTAAGGGGAAACCTCACTAGTCGACGGTAGGTCGGCGCCGGATCTCGCCATTCAGCGGGGGAAGATGACTGCCATCTCCCGAGAAAAACATGCACTACACTAACGGGACTAATGACCAGAGCAGTTGACGCGCCCGGAAACACGAATAAATCAATCAATCAAAAAACTAAACAGCTGATGTCCTCCAAACGGAACGCTGTGAAAAGCGCAGTATTCCAAGCGACGAGCACAGGGGAATTTGGCGCGCCGTGCAAGTCGCATTGGGCGCGCGCAGAGCGGAGCGGCCGCGCGTGCGGCGGGAGGCCGCGCCGGGGCGGAGCGGGGCCGCGGGGGGGGGGGCTAATGGGAGGGGCGGCGCCGCTAATTGCCTGGAGCGCAGGGGGCGGGGCGGTGGCGTGCGCGCGCCGTCCACGTCCACGTCGCCACGTCCGGTGGCCGGCGTCCACGCACGCCGCCGCCGCCGCCGCCTCTGCTTCCACCGCAGCCAAACGCTTTTATTCGAAGATTGGTGATTCCGGGCGCGTCAACTGCTAAGGCTATTAGTCCCGTAAGTGAGGTGCATGCTTTGATCGTGGTAGGTGGCGGGAATTTTTTGCCCCGCTGGCTGGCGAGATCCGGCGCCGACGCACGTCGAATTGCGGGGATTTTCCCCTACTTTCTTCTTCTCCCACTAGCATGGCACCGCCCGGGCGCGCCCCAGGTGGGACAAGCTCTAGCTCTGGACTGGTCTCCTGATATGTGTGGTGGTGTAGTGCATGAGTGTGTGTGTAATTAAGGGTTGATGTAAGGACCAGGAAGTAAAAGGAAAGATCGCGCACTGTCTTTACTGCTCCGGCATTCGTCTGGTGTTAATATGAAAAACCACTTAACACTACCAGATCAGAGCAGTGGGTCTCTTGAATTCTCCTCCAGACAGCGGTTGAAGTCGACCTAGATAGCAAGTATTGAAAATCCTACCACCGTCGACTTTCGAACCATAGGACATCCCGATCAGACACACTGAAGTGACATCAGCTGATGCCCCGGACTACCTTTACCTGCCAGCCAAATGCTACCTTCACGTCATCGAAACCTTCACCACTGTCACCGTCGTTACCGTCATCATCACCGCCTGTCACCATCATTGACAGTTGTAGAACTGTCAACAGCGTCACTGTCATCGCCGTTACTGTCGTCGCCACCAGTCTTCGCCACAACGCTCATAGCCACCACCACCACCAGACTAGATTTCACCTGAACGTTCAAAAACCGTAAATGTATAGAGTTGTGGCTTATATAATACTTGAGTAATCTGGACATTGGATGTAGACTGCGGGGCTCCAAAACGTTTACTTAGCATGTTATTGCTACAGTTTAATTAGAACTATTGCCGGGACTCTGATTGATAACGAAAAAGTTAATAAATTTTGTTTCTATATATGTACTAAATATTCTACCACGTTGTGTAGACAGAATCCATAAGCTTGCAATGTAAATCTGAACCATATATCCTATTCAGATTTTTTAAAAATGAGAAAAGAAACTTAGAATCTATGTATCGTGGATCCATGATACCCAAAAATCGATTGACAACAAAACGTGTCTGTTAATCCGTCTATCTGTAGTCAAAACCAGCTCATAAGCCATTCTAATTCGAGGCCCTACAAGTTTGAAATCGATAGTGCATTTTTGGGAGTAGTTTACTTTAAGCCTTCAACATTTTCTCAAAATGGCTACAAAGTTTATAATTAAAAATTGATCGGATATGGGATAGCGTAAAGGACGTTTAAAAGAATGTCTCAAGTCTCATTGTCATTAAAATCCCTGACATTTTCCAAAATTGCAAAAGTTGAACAATTTTAGGCTATTTCTAGAGATTCAGAGAGAGATGTTTTTCATTAATGAATTCTGGTTTTCTAAGACATCTTGAAGTAGCGTCATTTTCAGTTTATCGAAAATATGAGTAGTTTTTTGCGTAATTTTCGCATAAATAGTATAATTATAAATATGTTTTTTAAATATCTTCTCAATTACTTTCTTTAACTCTTATCTACATATGTGTCAAAGGGCAATAAAAAAATTGCGCTAGTCCCATTTCCAGCAAAAATTGCAAAAGGTTACCATTGCAAAACTACAATAAAGTAGATAGAGATTATTGTCTCAAATGAAATCTGTTCTAAAAATGAAAATATTTTAAAAGAATTACACACAATTGTTTTAAAGGGGAGTCTAGTTTTCGCATAATTTCTGCTTGAAGTTCATGCAATTTATTTTTTCTCAAAAACGGCTCGAATTTTTTCTTTAATTTTTTCCAACTGTGGAGCAAAGGACGTTTAAAAAAAGGCGCAGAACTAATTTTCATTGAGCCTTCTGATATTTCGAAAATTGCATATGTTATAAATAATGGAAGATACTATTAGGTTTTTAGACGTCGCCTAAAGTTAGTATGACCAAGCGACTGCATGGCGTAGCAGTAAAGCGTATTACGAGTGAACTCCATGACCTGAGTTTCAATCTCGTCGCGGAGAAAAACATTTTTTCTGATTGGAACCACTTATGTTGGTTGAGAAAGTATGTTCTGTTGTAGAACCACTCGTTTAAATTGTTTTCCTGTGTACTTGGAAAAGCAGCAGTGCAAGCAGAGTACGTGGGTAGTGTAAGACTCAGTCGTCTCATTTTTCAAGGAAATATGGAACTGTCGTAACACGCTGTATACAGCGTGTTTTAGGGATTATATTGTCCGAATAATATTTCTGTCTACTTGACAGCTGGAGGGTGAGGTAGAGCGATGTCGCCACTTACTCGAGCGGCAGACACGTGGTCGTTCTCGCATCAGATCACAACAGCAGCAGCAGTAGCGAGAAACAAATCGCAATAAGAGCACACAACAATATACGACACAGAACCGCACACACGATGCATAACCAAAGAAGTAATGGCGCTCTTCAATTTTCAGTTCCTTCGCGCTGTTTCTTCTAGATCGTATTGGCAACTCTGCAGTGCCATCATCAGATTTGAAAGCTTCTGATTGGATAACGGTTCCCCGTCTTCCCTGTCAACCGCTAGCTCTCAAGTAGGCAGAAATATTATTCAGACAATAGTTGGGAATCCAGACTTCGTATTCAGGGAGATCTTAATTTGGAGGCCCAACGGTGGGGTTACTTTCGACTCCCGCTAAGTAGGTGGATCGGACGAAGCGATGAGAATTCAAGGAGCCGACAGCTCTGATGAGTCGTTTGCGTGGTTTCTTCCGATCAGTTTCAGGCAGAAGACGGGACAGTATCTCAAACAACGGGCCACGTATCGCGCCAGATCTTTCTTCTCCCATTCTGTCTCCACTCTCATCTTGAGCGATGGGTTGACCCCCCATCTCCAGTTTGTAGAGAAAACATTCACAGTATTGGGACGACAGGTCAAGTCTCGAACAGCAGGATAGGTGACAGGAAGAGAAATGAGTTTTATTCTAACCCGAAAAAAGTTCCAACTGTTTATAACGTAAACATTTTGACGCGAGAAAAGATAAGGTGTTAATAATGTAAAAGAGGACTAGGTTAAAAAATGACGTATTGGAGTTTTGCTGACATAATTAATTTCATGAATTTCGAAGTGACTGATATGTAAATAATTTATTTATTGATTAGTGTTTCCGACCGCGTTGACTGCTGTAGTCGTTAGTCCCGAAAGCATACAACGATTTTCCTAAGGATGAGCCAAAGTGACAATTCGCGAAAACAAGTGAACATCACATGTAATTCATAGAAGTATCCCTCCTCCGCGATAGCTGTTCAGTCACGCCCCCTTCGTAAAGTGCTAATGGCTCCTGTGAAAACATCCCTATGAAGTCTAAGAGTTTCGCTGAAGTATATGCACGTACGCGAGTCCGGGAAATATTGAAATTTAATTACGTATGTGGAAAATCTCTTAACATGCTCTCACAATCAGTAAAAGAAAACTGCCACGAATATTAAATAGAAAGCTCTCAATCAGAGCTCGCCACACAACAGCACAAAGGCCGGAACCACGTGCATCGGCACGCATCTCGCATTCAAGTCTCGGTTTTAAAATAAACATAAAATTTATCAGTGACAGTTTCCGGGCTGTTAGCCCGTGGTCCAGTTGGCATTGAGAAGCCAAACGTTTCGTCCACGTCTGCGGTGGACATCTTCAGTGGCGGCAGCGTCGTGGGGGTAGTCACCGGGTCGGCGGCTGGCTAGCGACTGACATTGGTGACAAGTTAGCCAACTGCAAACGAACGAATGCGGGAAGGGATTCTAATGGGCTCAAGGGCACGACGACCACAGAACCTTCAGTTGCCAGCACTAGCTGTCACTTTGGCTCATCCTTAGGAAAATCGCTCTCGTATATTGTGCATGTTGTATCCCTGTCTTGGCGATGTTCCTCCTCTTCTGAGATCCTCCTGCGTCATTGAGCGGGAAGGAAAACGGGGTAAGGGATCGAGGTCCGAAGTCGGGCGCGAGGCGGAGCGAGGGGCAGCGGAGGGGGAACCAACCAGGAAGAGACATGAGACGCGCAGCAGGGAAGCGCAGCGGAGAAGCCGAGCGCGGTCGAAGGGCGGCCGGAAGGCTGGACTCCGCTTCCGCTGCCGAGGCGCGGTGTTGACGACAGCAGTTGAAGCACCACCACCGGCTTCTGTGACGGATTGGGCGGCGACATGTTGACGATGGTTGTGGCGGCGGTGTCCATAGTAGCTTCGGCATTGACAGCCGTCTCTATTAATGTCACGTGAAGAGACGAAAAATAATAACTCACATTATTAAATTAATTATCCAATAGAGTTTTAACAAACTATGTACACAAACTCGTTGTGCTCACAGTGAAATGTTAAAAGTAACGAGAATTTCTGCAGTTCGAAGTTCCTCATATTGAGTCCAGAAATATTTTGATAGAGTTTGTTAAATACTTTTGTCTTGATTATAGTAATATTAATTATGCCATTGATAAATACTCTTCTGCATGTTATTCTTAGAAAGAATGAAAGGAAACATGTCGGTACTACAAATGCTGCGGTGGCTGTGTTCGCGACAGCGGGGCGGTGGCGATGGCGTTGGCCGCGGAGGCGATCGCACGGGCGATGGCGGGTGTCAGCGGCGGAGACGGCGATGGTGACTTTTATCGGCGGCGGCTTTTTTTCGACGACGCCGCCCCGCCCCGCCCCGCCCCGCCCCGCCCCCCCGCCCGCCTCCCCGCCCCGCCCCGCCCCCCTGCCCCGCCCCGCCCCGCCCCGCCCCGCCCCGCCTCGCCCCGCCCCGCTCCGCCCCGCTCCGCCCCGCTCCGCCCTGCCCCGCCCTGCCCCGCCCTGCCCCGCCCCGCCCCGCCGGCCGCATTTTGCGGGAGCTGCCACCGCCGCCGCCGGCTGCACTCGAGTGCACAGCGGGCCAGATCGCCAGCGCTATCGCGGACGAAGATTTAATCGCCGGCCACTTGCGCCGCGCGCGGCTCGCCTTTGCATGAATCGCTCCCTCTCCGGGCGCTTTGCGAAACGCTCTTGGGGCAAGAGGAGGGACTTGAAGCCACCGGTCCCCACGCTGCCGGGTGTTCAATGCAAACCCGCAGGGAAGGAGCCGGCTTTTAAACCTTTTGGGTGTCCGTGGGGGAAAATGGTGTTTGAATATTTTTTTAATACACGGTCACGATCTTGCTTCGACATTTGCGCACTAGAGGCAATGGAAGTTTACAGTAATAATTAATGTCTTTCCTACTTTAGGTGTTTTGAATACAGTAAACCCTCAAGAACACGAATCACAAGGCACCGAAATAATCGGAGTTCGTGCACGAATCTATAACATGTTATAGATTAATTGATTGTTATTTCAACGCGTCAACAAATGAGATCATTAGTCCCGTAAAAGTAGTGCATGTTTTTCATCAAGAGATGGCGGTGATCTTCCCACTCTGAATGTCAAGATCCGGCGCTGACCGGCGGGGTTTTCCCCAACCAGATATCTCCCACCAGCGGAGTACCGCCTTAGCCGGGACAAGCTCTAAGCTCCCGACCGATCTCCCGGAATATGTTTGTGTAGTGCATGTTAGTGTAAGTGTGTGTGTGTGTGTGTGTGTAAGGGGTGAGGATAGGATAAGCAAGAGGAAGGAAAGATCGAGCACGGTCCGTGACCCGTCAGATATGTCGCCGAAGACTCATATATAATGGTAATACATTTCCAAGTACATAATTAATAATAAATGTATCTAATTTAATTCAAACGGGGGAAAGGTTTTAACCAATGTCGTATGTTGAACTTAATTGCGGCGGAACTACATTCCTTAAACGAGCAATATTTACAAGAATATTATCCGATTGGTTTCAGTTTTAGTCGAGCGTAAGGTTGTCCATCGTACTCTCAGTGAGCTGTGATTTCCTGAAAGCAACAGAACAAGCCAGTTGCATTCGCGTGTTTTGCAACAACGCTTCCTTAATCAACAGCCATTAGTCGCTCTCGGAAACAGCACCCGCGAGCTGTTCGTAAATGACGTGATCTGCAGAGAACGCACATTCTCAAGAGGCCACTTCAACTAGTTGAGCAGTCGCGATCCCGTCTAAGTCATTCTGATTTTAACCTGATTTTCGTTGCTGCATATTGTTGCTTGGACAATTTTAAAAATATGTTTTGCAGAATTTCATAGATTATTAATGTATTGGTGGCAGGTTGTCAACATTGGATAATGAGCAGAGAGTGATGTCATCTTTACTAAAGTTTGTTATAATTTTAAATTGCTATTGTGCTCTTTGTTAATTAATGAAGGATTGCATTTTATTATTTGAACCAATGGTAGAGAGTATAAAAAAATAAGAGTTCTAACATTTTCATAAAATATAGAGACAATGGTTTGCTGATTTAAGTTATAATTAAAAAAGGAATTTAATTTAGTCGAATGCTGTGACTTTGAAATATTGATTTACATGGAATTATGTATACAATCGCCAAACTAGTTTATTCCCATATCATTTTTCTCTTTGAATACGTTTTTAATTGTAATTTATGTTTTCAAAGTTCAACTTTTAATCATTATTATTATTATTATGCTTATGCTTATTACATATTACACTAAATATCAATACGCCACGTTGTTTTTATTAGTCATAGCATCATCATAGTAGCACACCATTTTTATTAGTCATAGATAATTTAGTAGAGAAGAAATGTTCGCTAATTATTGCCAAAATATTTTTAAAAATAAATATAAATGAATTCATTTTACATTTTAAGTGGTTTTGTAAATCGATATCATTCTTCGGATGGTATTGACCGGTCATGTTTCCCGAGGCACAAAATAGCCTAGCCCGAACATTAGAATGCTCGCATTTGCGTAGGGAATGAACAATACCTCAAGCATCCAAATCGAGGAAAGGTAATTTCGTAGGAGGAAATAAGTGAGCACTTGCAACCCCCTCAGACATTACAGTGAAATTTCAAAAGGGACTTCTAAGACACATCGAGCGGTACGAACATGCAAAGCGAGTAAGAACTACTACCTTCAGTTGCGCAAAATTATACGTAGCTACTTGAAACAATATAATTACTGTTCAGAAAACAAACAACTCTTTACCCGGCTTGTTCGGCATATTTACGACTGAAATCAAGAAAAACGATTCTGAGAAGCGTAATGGCAATTCTAGTGAGTTTTTCATTACTCGTTTTTCGCTCTCGGCCTTGCTTGGTGTTGACTTTGAAACAAACTATTCATTTTATACAGTGTGTTGGTATTGGACTCGTTGCTAGATGTTATTTACTCAATCCGGATGTCTGCTGGTCAACTTCTACGCAGAACTGGAGGTCGTCATACACTAGAGAGAAGCGAACTTTTATCAGCGAATGTCTCGTGAACTATAGAAATATTGCGTAGTAGTCTAAAGCCAATGACGACCCTCAACGAACGGAAAATTGTAAATAAATACATTGCGAGCAAATTCAATTAATGAATCTGCAATAGAATTTAAATACGATTTTAAACATTTATATGTGAAATATTAATTTATTATTTTTAATTACAAAAATTAGATGATGTTCGGAAGCTACTTCAGGCTAGGCATTTTTCGTCTACAGATGGCGTTCAAAGCGGTATGCAACTGTTATCTATTCCTAGGGTGGTGCCATCATCATAAGGGAAATCCTCTTCGTTGGTTGGTTGTTAGTGATTCCGGGCGTGTCAACTGCTTAGGTAAATAGTCTCGTAAGTGTAGTGCATGTTTTTTCCTCGAAAGCTGGCGGTGATCTTCACTCGCTGGATGGCGAGATCCAGCGCCGACCTACCGTGAACTAGCGGGGTTTTCCCCCCAACCAGGACTCTCCCACCAGCGGGGCACCGCCCCCCGACTAAGCTCTCGACCGGCCTCCCAGCATGTGTGGTAATGTAGTGCATGTTAATGTAAGTGTGTGGGTGTATGTGTGTGTAAGGGGCGAGAATAGGACAAGGAAGAGGAAGGAAAGACCGCGCGCGGTCCGTGGCCCGTTTGTTAGGATACTACTCCGGGTATCTCCTGGTGTTGTTTGGAGAAACCACGGGAAACTACCGATCAGAGCAGCCGGACGCTAGAATTCTCCTCCAGACAGCGACTGAATTCGACCTAGCTGACAAGCTAGTGTCGAAAATCCTGCCACCGTCGTCACTCGAACCTAGAACCTCCCGGTCAGAGGGACTGCAGTGACATCAGTTGATGCCCTGAGCCATCTCTCCCGGTAAATCCTCTTCGTACAATGCTACGAAATTAATACCAATATTTAATACAGGCACCAAATGATCCGTCAAAATATTGAACTACGGAACTAAAAACAACGGAGCATTATTAAGATTTCATTGCAAAATAAACTACAAGTTTAAATAAAGTTTCTGACTGATAATTGCAATTTTATTTATTATTATTATTATTTATTTAAATTCAGTTCTAAAGAGACTAAGAACAGGGGAAAATCGAAAGACACGTAAATTGGTGTAAATGTTTTTCTATACGTCTAGTGTAGTACTTATACTTGGAAACTATACGAAACGTGTTTGTAAAATTCTTCAATCATTGAGGGGAGAGGGGTTGAAATCACTAGATAAGCGTATGTATGATCCGTTAATGCACACTTTATGTAAAATATTGTGTTGTTGGTATAGTATCGAAAACTATAACATCGCGACTCGATCATCAGCTACTTCTGGAAAAAATGCGTATTCCGACATAGATTAAATATGAAGAAAAGTTAATTACTTCATCGCCATTATCTTGTGTAGTCTTAGAAAAGGAGGTTTACTGAGAACCACTGTAAGCACACTGATTTTATAAATAGCACAGTACACACATCAGTTTCCGAACACTTTCAATCAGATGTTATCAAATGTAAAATAGTCGCAACGAAAGATGTAAGTACTCATACTGATTCATCGTTCATTGATCAGATGCGATATCTGTAGTTTCTGCTTGGAAGGCAAACAGGATTCACGATTAACAATCTTCCAAGTATCAACAATAGCAAGAATTTCGATTTTCCATTTGCTTCAGTCTCTCAGATAAAACACTATATTAGTTTTACAGTCTCCTTTTATTTAAAACCTAAAGAAACTTAATACGTAAGTTTATTAAGTGAAAACCACAATTAAACATTGAAATGAAGGAATAGCTCTCATAAACTGGTAGGAAGTATTTCTCCGGTAGTCTCCTTCGTGATTTGTCTAATAAAATTAGGTTCTGAGTTATAATTTCTATATTGAAAAAGTTACATTGAAAAATGCTATTTAATTTATATTAATACAATTTATTTTAATATGTCAACGTGGATAATTTTGAAGGTAAAGTCTATTGTTGAAAAAGTTGAAATTATTCATTTGTTTTTTGTCACAATTCAATTTCAGTCAGAAACGTTTTGTTTAATATATAAATCTGATTTCAGTTATTGGAATCATTTGTTGGACAATTACGTCTTCCTATAATACAAGAAAAATTTGCGCTATTACAAGACGTGAGTTTATTCAGGAGTGGAAGTGAAAGATAAATGAAACGGCTAAAGATGATGAGTGACAGGAAGAAGTGTGTTCATGTTGTGAATATTTGGTTCTTGAACTTCACTTCAAATTTTCCTTTCTGTCGTACATATGACGTTTAATGAATTGGTTCCCCATATTGTACCTTATAAATTTGTTCGCTGAATTACAGTATATCAGATTGTAGTTGTATTTTTTTGACGTTTTGGATATAAAATCTGCAAGGTGAGATGAAAAACATATAATACTACGAAATATGTATTGATAAATAAAATACTTGGTTATAAATTATTCTAAAACCTACCACTGAAATCATATTATTGTAATGTTTGTGTCTTTCGAGATGTAATATTTTTGTCGTTTCAAGATTTGATTAGTTATCCGTGTTTTGTTTAATTTTCTCCGATGTTTCAATGACACAATTGTTTACTAGAACGAAAGTGAAAAATGGAAACATTGTCCTTCCATGTTTGTGAGGCATGTAAGAAGCTCTGAATCTATTCGCTAACTTTCATTACGTGGTTTTATTACAGTGAAAAAGAACATGGTGAATTACAAATGGGCATGTAGTTCTCGAACAACTAGAAAACAGAAGATTACATCAAAAATTGGAAAGAAGACGCAGAAACCAACTTTTCGTGACAGAAGTGCAGTTGGAGCACAATTACCTTCCGAAGTGGAAGAAAACCTTAAAATATTTGTCTTCATTAAACTTTTGCGGAAGTTGTATGCAGAAACACGCTATGAATGTAGAGTGTTACCACTGAAAACTCGAAGTTCTCTAAATTTCTCTCTAGTTCTAGACTTGGATGAAACGCTTGTCCATGCATCATTGCAGGAAGTTGACAATACTTCCTACTGCTTCCCAGTGATATTTAATCAAAGATTGCATACTTTATATGTTCGTACAAGACCTTTTGTTTGCGAGTTTTTGGAACAAGTGTCTCGCCTCTTCGAAATAATTCTTTTCACCTCCAGTAATCGAATATATGCCAATAAGCTCATTGATCTTCTTGATCCAGAACATCGATGGTTTAAGTTTCGATTGTTTCGAGAACATTGTGCATATGTCGATGGAGTATATGTTAAAGACCTCAGTATTTTGGGTCGGGATATGTCCAAAACTATTATTGTTGACAATAGTCCTCTTGGTTTTGGATTTCAATTGGATAATGGAATTCCAATTCAAAGTTGGTATGAAGATCCAGGGGATAATGAGCTCTTAAAATTAGTACCTTTCTTAGAAGAACTGGCTCATTGTTCTGATGTCCGCCCTCTTATTCGGAATCGGTTCAAGTTGTTCAAATTGTTGCCTTCAGATTAAATATAATTTGATTCGAAATTAGACCTAGTTTAACTCTTCTTCTGTTTTTATCGAAGTTAAGGGAAGACATGTTAGTTTTGTTGATACTATTAATGTGAGATGTTTTACAAAACCGTTTAATATGATTAAGCGACACAACTTTTATCCGTAATTGTTTGTTGTAGCACAATAATAAGATCAGTATTTATAATAAAATAATTTTTAATTCATTTTCCATTGTTTTGTATCATTCAATGAAAAACGCTATTTGAAAAGTTGTCCACATAAAAAACAAGTAAAATATTAAGATCTTTTCGCTTTAAATGCGTTTCGAATGTAATAAATATTTCATTAAAGAAAATTGTTTTATTATGTATTTTTAGGGCTGCCTTGAATGCCAAGTTAAAAAAGTGATAATTTGACTAAGTCAACACGAGTAACTTTTTTTCTCAATTTTTTGTCTTTTCCGGTACCTAAAGATGAATATAAGAAACCTCTTTCAGAGGAATCGTTTTCTCATTTTCTTGTCAGTGTTACTATAAATAAGTATTGGATTTCTGTGGTAGTTTAATATTTTCTCACACGTTTAAGACAATTATCACTTGCATGGACATAATTATATTGTACAGTAAATATTGATAACATATTTTGCAAGGTAAGTATGATATTTCAAAGTTATATCCTCAATGTTTGAACATTGCTAAACGCGTGTGAAATTTAAAAAAAAATGTTTCCTTTTAGTAAAGAGAAACTTGTTTGTTCAAAAATATTAAACGTCAGTTAGATAACAAATGATTCGAATTTTTAATGAATGAAATTCAATCACATTTTTCCAACAGGAAAAAATTAAAACAAACAGCACTTACCATTAACACACTTCTATTTCAGTGAGATTTTAATCGCGAATTATTTTCTTCTTAGGCCTCCGCCACATCATGCAAATTTTTAAGGTTCACAACAGTTTGCTATTTCAATGGGAAAGTGTCACAACTGCAAACTACGATTTTGTCAATTTCTCTTGACAAATTTTCAGAGGAAATTCGTTTCCGGTGAGATTCTTATAGCTCAGTCACAGGCGCCTAGTGTTCCTTTTCTATCATTTGTTTAAAAAAAATAGAGGAAAGACGACACATCAGTCCGTTGTGCACTATGGTATTTATGTAATTATCTTCAGTGATAATCTGTCGTATATGAAGTGAAGTGCAATAAGTGAACATTTCGAGCAAGGCTAGAAAAGAGAAAAAACGCCTCAATACACAAAGAAACGTTATTTTAATAATTTTGAATAGTGTAATAATTGTAGTTGTCAGAGAAAGTGGATAACAAAAAATATTAAATATTTATTACTCTCGAGCGCACGTAGCATGTAAGAGGCGTCAATAGAAAACATAGACTAGAAAATAGTATCTGTAGAATTAAAAGAAGAAGAAAATAGTTTATTCGCCTTATAAATATTGCACTTGGCATTTTTCTGTTAGTGACACAATTTATTTACATTGCTATAATAAATGTTTTGAAATGAACACATTAAAAATTGCTTGGTAAAAGTTAATTATAATTTTTAATAATTTTTCTTCATATACCCGAGTCATCTGGAAGTTCTAATGCAAATAATTCACTGTGTCTACTGAGAGAAATGCTAAAATAGGGAATGGACACGTCTTCGTTTTGTCGCCCGCCCAATACTCGCTAAAACTCGATCCCAAAATCTCAAGCATTCTACTAAATATATTGTTTCTATTGTAAAAGCTGCCACCATAATGAATTGATCTTTAAGAAAAGATAGCATCTCCTGAAGGTAAGAACAGATCAATATTGATCGTTGCATTTCAAGAGTGCTTCCTATTTTCCTGTGGATTGAATTTAAAAAAAGAACAAATTATTTTCAAAATGGAAATTTAATCACCTTAAATATTAAAAAGCTAGCATCTTATCAGTTTAATAAGTTTGTCTTTGTATCTTTCGAGGAGCTAATTCACAGGGCGTCCAATTTCGAAGAATCATGAAAACGAGCATGAAACGAATGAATTATTCTGTTTATTGCTTATTTTATGTCGTAGCCTTGTCAGAAAATACTTCAATAAAACTAACACCATTCTTAATTTCATTGTAAATAACATTAAAATAATAATTACATTGTACTGTAACTTAAAATAAGATTTATTTTAACATCATTTTAATGTTACAATAAGCTTATTTAACTTATTACTTATAGTAAATTTAGCATATTTCACTTATAGTAAATTGTATGTATATGTTTCTCTGTGTTAAATTGAGAAATGATTTTACAATACAAGATATACGTGAAACTTTTGCTAGTAATTAATTTTTGGAGACATTATGTTATATATTTCTTCAATATTGGAATTTTCGTGTAATTTGAGTGAAATTGTCACAATTGTCAAAAATACCTTAACAGATTTTCTCGGAAAGGGATCCAAGTTTTTCTGTAAATTTTTGTTCAAATAGGGTAAAATGAGCTTATTTGTGCGATTTAGGTTTGATTTTCATTGAACCCTCTGAAATTGCAAAGTTTATAAATGTTCATCTTATTTGGATCCTCTCCTTCATTTCAGAACCTGGAGACTTCATTACTTTTTTAGTTCTTTAATATCCTATCATTAAATCAGTTTCTAAGCTGTTAAAAAAGCTTTTAAAATATATTAGTTGTTATTGTGTAATTCTGTGTTAAATCGTGACAATTTTGTAAATACATGTAAAAATATTTTTTGATTGTCAATTATATTTTTCTATTTTTTATTGATTTATTTATTATTGTATTAAGTCGCAGAAATCGTCGTTAACCTCGTTAATGTGACTAAAAATAAAATAAAATTAACACTTGCTGAAAATGAGGGGGAATAACTGCTGTAATTGCTCAAGTTGGACGAGCATATTACAACTTAATGCATTTTTTTTATTACAAATGCTTAAAATGATATATTGTGAAGTTTGAAGAAATCTCGTGCATTTTTGAGTGGAAATAATTGTTTATTTGAAGGGAAATAAGAGGTCCAGTGACAGAAGTATCTCGAAGGCGAGCGTCTTCCATTGTTTTGAACTAAAGAGAAGGGTACAGTTCGATTCGCAACGTGGGCAATTTTTTTTTCGTTTTCTCTTTTCATAGAAACTGCGCTGGTAGATGGTGTAAGTCTCTTTTGCATTAAAATTTCGAGCATTTCAAATCGAAATATTCTAGGTCTCTTATAATAAAAAAAAACTGAATCTTTTCCGTCTTGCGTATTGTAGTTCACTGGCCGAAAGATTCGGTTCCCTTGTTTATTAGAAATGGTTCTTTTTTGGTTGGGAAAATTTATATTATTTTGAGAAACATTTAAATTAGCACTTCACAATTACTAAGCACTTAACAATATTTCACTTATTTTACAAATTATAACATCATAGACTCTTTTAATGGAATTCACTTCACAATATTGCCACTGATTTTACGATTTGTAACATTGAAGAGTTTTTAATGCAAAGAATGCATACAACTTTCATGCCCACCTACCTCTCTAGGAGAACCTACAAAACGATGGAAAGAAAGAATTAATTAAAGCATCTATGACTACTTTGATTTACTTACGTAATTTTTCTGTTACTTCTGTAATTTTTCGTAATTGTTCACTTAGTTTGTGTATTATCAAAAATTAATTGTACATGGAAACGTTTCATGATACTTTTTTTCATTGTGTCGGCGTGAAGTTGTGTTGTTTTTTGCCTTGTAAGTCTTTTAAAGAGATTTGTATTGTCTACCGAGATGAACACTTCCTACAATACATCGCAAATATATATTCCGAATCAATCGGTGAGTTACTCCTTATCTATTTACGACACCCATTTAAAATAAATTCCCTTAAAAGGGAGTGTTCCCTTCAAAATAAATTGTCTTAAAAGTGGGTGATGTTTATAAAACCGCGTGAGCGCCGGAGCGACAGCGGAAGCGCGAACCAGATCGCGAGAGTCAGGGCCAGCAGGCCCTCGCGAACGTAGCACGTTGGATCCGTCGGGTAGCGACGTGCGTTAGGACGTCGCGGATCACTTGCTGTCAAAATGCGTTGGTTATAAAATTACGTTGGCAATAAAATTAGATATCTAGCGTTAAAAATACGAATAATTAGTTCACTGGATCAAAGGAAGAGTGTCCACCATAAACTTCCGAATTACCAACCAATGATATAAAATGAGTCGTATTGTGGGTTAGCGGGGGGTTTCGGAGAGCCAGTAGCCAATAGAGCACTAATAAATTAGTAATAGAGTAATAGAACTACTATTAAATTGTAATAATACCGTGTGTGTTTTGTGTAAAACAAACGTTTAAATGAACCGCGTAAATGGTGATTCACTGGTATCACAACGTTGCTCTGCTCACATTGCAGAGAACCGATTCCTTTAAGGTGAACGAAATTTTTCGTGTCAAAGGAACTGGATCTCTCGCCTAGTGAACTGGTATACGTATAACGGAGATGATCCAAAATAATTTTTTAAGAGATGAAATTAATAGGATTGAAACTATTATAATATGATATTATCTAACATCAAAAAATTATTATAAAGTTAGTATTAGTTTTAGGTATAAATTTATTGCAGAAGCTCTACAGTTCTTCTTGCAGAGTCCCAATAATTGGGACAACTATTGTTCACTGCTCCCATGTTACAATTTATTTTTATTGGCACATCAATCAATTTCTTTCAAAACATTTCTTCTATCAGGTATACTGTCTGGGTATTCGCGCATGTGAAGTCTTTCAGGATATAATGCGAATAATTTTCATAAAAAGTCATTTTTTCGACTAGGAATGACGTGTTATTTCGTTGAAATTTGGAAGTAGACATGAAAAATACATAAGCTTTTCAAGAAATCTAATATATTGTTTACTTGTTTGTTTGTTTGTTGTGTGTTTAATTTTTCTCGAAACTCCTTCTTTACCTTGCCAAACACAATTTAAAACTCAAACAACGAAAAATGTGAATGTTTAGGTATATTTACCAATTATAGTGATGCTTAAAGCGCTTTCGCATTAGTGAAAGTAGTATATATTATATTTGTTAACCGCTCGTAATAAAATTAATAGATTGCTTTGGGTGTTTACTCTTAATTAGTTTGTAACGTGTTTGCATTTGTGAGTAATATGATACGAAATTCTACGTATTTGCTCATTTTACACTGCATACTTAAATTATTTGTTATTTCAAGTATACAAATCTTATGTAAAATTATTCTGTGATAAGCTTTCTAATTTTTACGTCACTTAATATTTTATTCCTTTTTTTAAATATCAATGTCTCATCAACACTACTAAGTATTTGGCGAAAATAAGGTAAGGACCAGGCGAATGTTGGAGCAGCATCCTAACGGATCATGGACCGCGTACAATCTTCTCTTTCTCTTCCTTGTCCTTTCTTTCCCCTTATTTAGCCCCACTTCAACACATGTCGGGAGAATAGTCGGGAAGTTAAAGCTTAAATGAAGTCGTAGGCTTCCGCGGCCAGAATCATGAAGATCTCGGCTGTCCGGGTGACGCCGCATTGAGAGCAGAATTGCCGACGTTTCGATCATCTTTTTTGCGATCTTCTTCAGGGCTGGTCTGCACCGGAGTGGTCTGCGCTCGGGTTTATATTTGGGTTTATATAAACTCGAGCGCAGACCACCCCGGTGCAGACCAGCCCTGAAGAAGATCGTGAAAAAGATGATCGAACCGTCGGCAATTCTGCCCTCAACGCGGCGTCACCCGGACAGCCAAGATCTTCATAAGTTAAAGCTTGTCCCGGTTGGGGCGGTTCCCTGCTGGTGGGAGATACGTGGTGGGAGAAAATCCCCGACGTAAGTCGGCGTCGGATCTCGCTAGCCAGCGGAGAAAGATCACCGTCACATCCCGCGATAAAAAATGCACTACACTTACGAGACTAATGACCTTAGCAGTTGACGCACCCGTAATCATTAACCCTTCAACTCTGTTTTTCCATTACTTACGTGAACTCTGTGTGGAGTCATATTTAACCCCACACGTTTTACACAATAGTTTACGTGAATTCATTCACGGATGCTATTTGGAATTATAAATTGAGAAAATGATTATATTTATTTGCTTCATTTACTATATTTAAAAAACAAAGAATTATATTTCCAGAAAAAACATTTATTTATTTATTTATTTATTTATTTATTTATTTATTTATTTATTTATTTATTTATTTATTTATTTATTTATTTATTTATTTATTTATTTATTTATTTATTTATTTATTTATTTATTTATTTATTTATTTATTTATTTATTTATTTATTTATTTATTTATTTATTTATTTATTTATTTATTTATTTATTTATTTTTATTTATTATTTATTTATTTATTTATTTATTTATTTATTTATTTATTTATTTATTTATTTATTTTATTTATTTTATTTTACGTCAAACAACAGTAAAAACTGCGTATGACGTGCTAAGGGGGAAAAGTGAATTGTGTGCACATTTTCAAAATTCTGTGATCCCTACACTAAGTCATATTCTACTTAAATTTTGAATTTTGAAAGGGAGAAAAAAAACAAAAAAACTCCCATGTAATAAAATCTATTTTCAAGGATAAATAAGCAATAAATTTTGGCTCTTATGACTTCCTGCCGCGACAACATGGAAACGATAATTTGAATAATTGTATTTCCCACTGAATTCTAGAAGACGTGCACAGAAAATGAAGTTACATTTATGTCCAGAAGCAAAACAAGGGGCCATCTCAGCATTTGCTCAATGGATCAGGGACACTGGACGAAAAACCTGATCGAGATGGGGGTCATTGACCCGGAAGCTGTGTTACGATAGTTGTTACAGGTTGTTTATACTCATTTATACAGTCCAAATGGTAATTAATGCATTATGTATCATTGTTAAAATTAATGTTACTTTTCTTGTGATGCTCAGTATAGTCTTTAATTGTATAGAAACAGTTATGCAGCAGAAACGATTTCACTTGTGATTTAAACTTTTCTATTGAATTTAATCGTTTAATGTCATCTGGCAAAGTGTTGTAAAATAATGTACCCTCTCCCTCAGAAAAAATGTCGTTCAAAATTCTATCTTCCACACCGCGCCGACAAACTTGGACACCCCTCGGCCTGGGGGAGGGCAGGGGGAGGGACGCGCAGACCAATCGCTAGCAGGTAGAACCACAGTTCTCTGTGATTGGTGCAATATCCCAAGGGGCAGAAAGAACGCTGCGTCAGAAGGAGGGGGCGAGTTCGTTTACGTACGAGACGGAAATATCGTCATATTTCCCTGCCGAAGGAGATAGTTTGCCTGCGCGTACGCCACGACGAAAAAAATATTTCTAAGCGGGGTTTTCCGTCCAGAATGATTGTCTATAGACCAGTAAATATTTATTATTTTAGCAACAATTATTCTAACTTTTAGTAATCGATTTGTAACTCTTGACAAACTGCTATTTTGAGATATTCATTTCAGGCACAATTTGCGGAGCCTTCCCGGCCGTTCTAACGCATATTTCGAATTTGTTTATAAAATTATAAATTGTTGCAAAATTGTTAATTCGCTGTTTTTGGTTCTGGGACATCGGGAGACTCTCCCCCTTTAGATTTGCAAAATTTGGAAATTGTTTATAAATTTGCAATTGTTGCAAATTTTTATTGTCTAATCTGAATGGCGTTTAAATGTGATGCAAAATTCCGGAATCCGTTCGGTGCTATTATATCTCGTTCTCGAGATATATGTAATTGTTTATAAGAAATTAACATCTTAGTAGACCCCATTTGTTTGCGCTTAATTCATTCGCGCTAGCAGAATAGCGTGGGATGGGCATACTGAAAAAGCAGTTCTCCAATGCCGCGCTTTTGCCTGCCACATACGCTTAAAATGCACTTGCTTGTAAACAAATTCTGTGGCCAATTTAATTATGCTAAATTCGTATTTTTACGGCAAGTATGAGCATAAATTTTATTTGGTTTTTATATTCCCTTTTAAGTCCTACAATTTGCAAGTCGATATATTTATCAAATAGGAAAGAAATTGATTATAAAAAAAATATTTTTCAAGGTGCATTACGCCAAAACAATTGTTTCTGTTTTTCTATCAAAGGGATGTTCAGCAACCGAATAAATGTATTATTAATTTTTTTAAGTCCCCTGTTAACACCGAGAGTCAGAAACTATTTGTTCCACTTGTTTACCCATTACCATTAAAAAATAGGGAAACATATTGCTTAGCTGTTTGCTATAAACTGCACTGGATTGGATGAATGTAGTGTTAAGGTTTTCAAATACACAAATATTCAATTTTGTGTTTTTAAAGATCACATGAGTAGAATCACACATCACAATATTTACACAAGTATAGAAATTTCTAAATAAACGTATATAAACTTTAAGTTAATATTTTCAATTCAATTTATCGTTCCTTTCTAAAACTGTTAATTTGATGATTTCATTGTATAATATTCAAATCAGAGCTTTATGTGCTAAATCTACGCATTGTTAATACATATTTTTAAACAACATTAATATATTTAATATACATTTAAAAGGGTTTTAGATTGGCGAACGTTTCAATGAAATTTCATGAATTCCTAAATGCTTGAAAATAAATACTTGTAAAATTAAATTATTGTAGCATGTAAAAATATAACAAACTCACGTATTTGGTAAAACGAGTTGATATTACTAAAAGAAAGCAAAACAGATGTTATAACGATTCAAAGAGATTTAGCGTTTGTTTACAGTTTAGTAAATATCAATACTCTAGCATTTCCCAGTGAAAATACATAGAACGAACTTGGTGGTCAAGTGATATGACCTTCCCAACACAGACTACATTTCAGTATCGTCAGAGTACGAAAGTGGTTTGTTGGCCGCCATTCTACGAATGTATCAAAACCTTGAATTTTGCACGACCATCTGTACAGGGAGAACGTAGAGGTTTATTAAACGGAAACGGGCCATTCCAGGTATCTAATGTGCACTCTTTGAAAACGTTTAACCATTATAAACTATCCCTAAGAAAAATATCAAATTAACAATGTTAAAGGTCACCAGCTTAACATTGCCTTTACTATTTGAATGATTTCAACATCCCCAAAACCAACAGAAATTCAGAATTCAAAATTTATTGCTTATTTATCCTTGAAAATAGATTTTATTACATGGGAGTTTTTTTGTTTTTTTTTCTCCTTTTCAAAATTCAAAATTTAAGTAGTATATGACTTAGTGTAGGGATCACAGAATTTTGAAAATGTGCACACAATTCACTTTTCCCCATAGCACGTCATACGCAGTTTTAACTCTTTTTTGGCGTAAAATAAATAAATAAATAAATAAATAAATAAATAAATAAAACCCATGTTTTTACAGGTTATTATAAAACCAATTCAATAAATATAAGCATTTATTCACGTTATTATTTTTAAAACACTCAAATATCTACGATGTTATTTGATTCATGTCTTCATTGAAGATCTGAGATTAAAAAACTGATAAGCAGAGAAAATTAAAGTAATTTTGAGTGATTGATGAAGTTGAATGATCAAATGAAAAACAATGTTTCTTGCTTCATATAATGCTGTCGTGTTTAACAGACATGTAATTACATGTGATACCTATATTTAAACATCCAAACGAATGAAAATTTTCAAAATTAAAACCATCGATAAAACGTTGATTCATCAGAAAGGATTATATTATTAAATACTTTTTTGAGATTCATGTGCTCCTGTGTGAATCACGTAGTAAACGTGATTCGTATGATCCAGTTTCTCAGGAGAATACAAAACCTGCTAGACACATACACTAAACATAATAGTTGTCAAATTGTTATTTACGACCTGAGTATCATGAGATATCTTATTACAATACGAAATTGGAGAATTATCAAACAAGGCTCATTAACCGAAATTGTTAACCAATTGAATATTGTAATATAATGTTACCATTTGAATATCATAGAAAGTAAGACGCAATTTGTCAAAATTCATGTGAACTATAATTTTTCTTTAAATTTTACTCATCCTGCGAAAGATGTGTGACAGTATTTATGTTAACAATTCTACTGCCATGAGTTTAATTAATTATTTTGCAGTACGCAAATTATTGTTTTTGGTTTTAAAGAAGCATGGATATAAAGAGTATCGGGGAAGGAAACGTCGAAAGTTTGAAAAAAACTATTTAAACAATTTTAATCATACTTTGTCTAATAAACTACATAGATATTTTGAATAACTGAGCTGCAATAAACACGCAAATGTTGGTTTGAAAATATGATTTCTACGAAAAACTTTGCATTCTAGAATCATGTAAACATACCAGAAACATGTAACATGTTTATTATTAACAATATAAATAAATATATTAGTTCAGAAAAAAATTAACCAAAAAAATAAAAAAGCAGTCGAACGGTGAAAATTGGGTGCTTTTTTATTTCTAGGTTAATTTTTCTTTCTGATCAAATTTATTCATTTATTTTGTTAATCATAAACAATTTAGATATTAATGAAGTGTTTATATGCTTCTACAACGCAAATAGTTGCCTAGAAAACATATATCCAAACCAACTTTTGAATGTTTATTGCGGCTTAGCCATTTGGAATATCCGTGTAGTTTATTAGACAAAATAAGCTTAAAATTGTCTTAACAGCTATTTTTCGAAGATTCGACATTTCTTCCCCGAATATCCTGTAAAAAAACGCTTGATTTCTGTTGGTACGCGACGGAACGGCGTTCCGGTTCTTTGGAAATAATTATGAAATTATATTATATATAAATAGCTATTGCTATTATATTAATAATTAATTTGAGGCGCGTTTCGGGGCCTAAGATTTTAAAAATAAAGGATATATGTATCATAATAACTCTTATGACGACACTGTTCTCAGTTACGTCAAGTTTTAATTTAGAGAATCAAGGTGAATGGTCTAAGTTTACTCACCTAAATAAAGTTTATCTTACTATACATACTATTTAGAAAGTGTTTTATGTTCAAAACAAGTGTTGCCTCAACAGCATATATTTTCACGTATTATTCGTAATTGCTATGCAATATTCAATACGGACTATGTGAACCTGCAAAAAAGAAACAAAAAAAAAGACCTACTGCAGCAGAAAATATTTTCTACTCGTCGGGATTCGAACTCGGGTCTTTAAAGTTAACTCACCTGACACGGTTCCCCCTCACCACCAGGTACACGACAAGACTACCTCCTTTCCGATGCGAAAAGAAAGTGAAGCATTTGCAGTTTTAAAAAAAACAGGGTGTTCAATTTATCTTAATACAAGATCTATTTTTAAAAAGAGATTTCATTAAACAATGAAATATACATTCATATAACAATGAAATAAAAATATCTTTGACAAAGATCTTTTACAGTGTAATACCGGCCTTTATTTACTTAACGTTAATGTTAGAATATCTCTACGTTCAATAAAATGTTGTAATCAAGTTTAAAGTAAAGGAATTGTAATCGTGCACCAGAATACGGCGAATTTTCGGCAGAAAAACCGTCCCATCCTGGTAACGAAAAAGTGAATAAATTTATTTGCTAAATTTGGGGGGAAATCCTTTAACGCGTTGTGTAGCAAGAATTCATGTTTTGTGGATCGTTGTTACAGAAAAATTGAATGACGGCAAAACGTTTGTCTATCAGTCTTCCGTCTGCGAACAACGCTAGGGGTTAAATTGTTCAACCGATTTTGTCCAAAATTAATAATACCCAATCGCTTTTGTTGATATCACGGTCCCATTAATTCGAAACCGATATTTTAATTTTCGGAGGTACTTTACATAAAGCCCCAGAGATATTTTCAAAATTTTCTCAAAAGCGGCGTGATCGGTTTCGATTAATTTTTTTCCATAATCTCAAAAACGTTTAAGATAATGGTATAGATCTCATGTTGCCGTCTGTCTGTCCGTCTGTAGTTAACACAAGCATCTAAACGCCGCACGTTCTTTTTTTAGTCAAATCTGTGATACATGACACTTTAAAATCATCTTTGTGAGAGACAAAAGTTATAACAGTTTCTGTGGTATAGCAGGTAAGCGCACTGTTGGAGAAGCTTAGGCACGTAAGATCGAATCTCATCCACGACGAATAATTTTTGCGGGTAGAAACAATTTTGCGGTTAATTGTATAGTTATAATCATTCGTATCCATTATAAATATCACATAAAGCATGTGTTTTGAGGCGCCACTACTTATTTTATTGTGTTAATGTCTTTAAGAATCACGTATAAATATGGCCCTATTGCGATTCTGGCTTCAGAACGTCTGTATGCGCGCCCGTGTTCAGCTCTAGCGTTATCGCAACTTTCATCTGTGACGTAATTCAACCTTGGCCATAGTCGCCGAAAGATAAGACCGGGAACGACTTCCACAGAGGGTTCTAAAGACCACGACTTCTGGTTGAAAATATTTCTTAGTAAAATGAGCTATGTAGTTGCGTGGGTTGTAATCGTTTGAAATCTTATTGCGAATTTGATACCTTTGACACATGTAGAACATTCCTCTAATAAAAAATCTAAGTGCAATGAATATCACGTAACTATTCTTTTCGTAATAAGTGTGCTTGGACAGCGTGTTGAGAAATATCTGTGATTGCACAGTGCGGTCGAGCCAGACCTACAGACTACAGTGATCCGAGTTCAAATCCCAGTAACGCTGGAGTATTTTTACCTCCACGTGTAAAGAGAGTTACGTAATGCTGTAGGAGGAAGTGTCGAAATTTTCACAGAAAACACGTTTTGTAAGTAGCTAGTTCGAAAAAGTGGATTGTTGGTATTGTTCTTTTATTTTCTATACACAAGGCTGTCAAAACGCTTGTTTTTTGAACCCGAAAAAGTGATTTTCCAAAAAACCTCTTTGTGAATCCGTCTTCGTGTGAGTAATTCTAGAGCCTAAAGTAAACACGATTTTCACCAAAATGGATATTCCTTGAACGATCTGGCTAATATTACGAATCTTCGAATTTGAAACGAATCTTTTAATTTTGAAGGTACTTTACACCAAACCCCATCATATTTACATAATTTCCTCAAAAAGAGCTCCAATTTTTCTGTAAATCTATTCCTCGAAGCACAAGATGTTTAAAAGTGGCGTACGTTCAATTTTGGGCGAACGATCTGAATTTTCGAAAATTGCGAACAAATACCTATTAACATTGTCGAAAACAAATATTAACGCTAGAGATTTTTGTTTCATGAAATCTCTTTTTAAAAAGAGATATTAAATTAATGTAAATTAAACACTCCACTCTTTCCTAGTAATGATCCACTCTTCACTAGTAATGATTGCTGCTATTGGGTCTAACCGCTTCCTTATTCTTTGGAGGGCTACTGTTTTTTAAATTTTTTTCCAACAGTATTATCTCAAAAGTACTGGATGAGAACAGTTGATATCTGGAGTTGAAGGGATGGTGTTAGCTCCTATTGTAGGCCTGGTTCCTTGTGATTCCAGTGAAAAATCAGTAACTGCACTGAAACAGCAGAAGCTTCCGCCAATTGATAATCATAAGTGAATCACCATGTACTGGGTAGGGAGGAGAACGAGGAAATCTATATGAATTGTCGCCTGGTCTTTCTTTCTCAGATAAACACTTGGATAGTTTATCAACATCAAATCGGAATTTTAGCGCCTTTGATGTAATATTAAACATAAAAAAATCCCTTCCAGTTGTCTGCGTGTTAATTTTTAGTGTATCAAAATAGCCCCGACACCCGTATTGTATTACATTAGCCTCTTAAGTTGTATCATATTAGCCCCACAAATTTGAGGCTGTATATATCATGACACGATTATTATTATTGCATTATGTAACGCAGAAAAGAATATTAATTCTTTCTTAATGATAACCTATTTTCAAAAATATCGTGTCATAAAAAATAACGAAGTAACATCAAAAGATTTATATCACGGTGGTAAAGTTTTTGACTGGAAAAATTAGGCATTTTAGTTTTGATTTTTTTCCCTCCCAAATATTGTTACATTCTAAGTGTTTGCTATGGTCATTATAATAGAATATATTTCCTATCATTTGTCATTTTCTTGTTAATTTTGGACATAAATAAATAACAACTCTTAAAGTGTAATACATTAACCCCAATTTTCTACTGTATAATATTAGCCCCGACTGATCTTTATAACATTGTCGAAAAACAATATGAACGCTAGAGATTTTTGTTTAATGAAATCTCTTTTTAAAAATAGATCTTGTATTAAGATAAATTGAACACCCTGTTTTTTTTTAAACTGCAAATGCTTCACTTTCTTTTCGCATCGGAAAGGAGGTAGTCTTGTCGTGTACCTGGTGGTGAGGGGGAACCGTGTCAGGTGAGTTAACTTTAAAGACCCGAGTTCGAATCCCGACGAGTAGAAAATATTTTCTGCTGCAGTAGGTCTTTTTTTGTTGTTTCTTTTTTGCAGGTTCACATAGTCCGTATTGAATATTGCATAGCAATTACGAATAATACGTGAAAATATATGCTGTTGAGGCAACACTTGTTTTGAACATAAAACACTTTCTAAATAGTATGTATAGTAAGATAAACTTTATTTAGGTGAGTAAACTTAGACCATTCACTGATTCTCTAAATTAAAACTTGACGTAACTGAGAACAGTGTCGTCATAAGAGTTATTATGATACATATATCCTTTATTTTTAAAATCTTAGGCCCCGAAACGCGCCTCAAATTAATTATTAATATAATAGCAATAGCTATTTACATATAATATAATTTCATAATTATTTCCAAAGAACCGGAACGCCGTTCCGTTGCGTACCAACAGAAATCAAGCGTTTTTTTTACAGGATATTCGGGGAAGAAATATCGAATCTTCAAAAAATAGCTGTTAAGACAATTTTAAGCTTATTTTGTCTAATAAACTACACGGATATTCCAAATTGCTAAGCCGCAATAAACATTCAAAAGTTGGTTTGGATGTATGTTTTCTAGGAAACTATTGGCGTTGTAGAAGCATATAAACACTTCATTAATATCTAAATTGTTTATGATTAACAAAATAAATGAATACATATGATCAGAAAGAAAAATTAACTTAGAAATAAAAAGCACCCAATTTTCACAGTTCAACTGCTTTTTTATTTCTCGGTTACTTTTTTTCTGAACTAATATATTAATTTATATTGTTAATAATAAACATGTTACATGTTTCTGGTGTGTTTACATGATTCTAGAATGCAAAGTTTTGCGTAGAAATCATATTTTCAAACCAACATTTGCGTGTTTATTGCAGCTCAGTTATTCAAAATATCTATGTAGTTTATTAGACAAAGTATGATTAAAATTGTTTAAACAGCTTTTTTCAAACTCTAGATGTTTCCTTCCCCGATACTCTGTATATCCATGCTTCTCTAAAACCAAAAACAATAATTTGCGTACTGCAAACTAATTAATTAAACCCATGGCAGTAGAACTGTTAACATAAGTACTGTCACACATCTTTCGCAGGTTAAGGAGTAAAATTTAAAGAAAAATTATAGTTCACATGAATTTTGACAAATTGCGTCTTACTTTCTATGATATTCAAATGGTAACATTATATTACAATATTCAATTGGTTAACAATTTCGGCTAAAGTCTTGTTTGATAATTCTCCAATTTCGTATTGTAATAAGATATCTTATGATACTCATGTCGTAAATAACTATTTGACAACTATTATGTTTAGTGTATGTGTCTAGCAGGTTTTGTATTATCCTGAGAAACTGGATCATACGAATCACGTTTACTACGTTATTCACACAGGAGCACATGAATCTCAAAAAAGTATTTAATAATATAATCCTTGCTGATGAATCAACGTTTTATTGATGGTTTTAATTTTGAAAATTTTTATTAGTTTGGATGTTTAAATATAGGTATCACATGTAATTACATGTCTGTTAAACACGATAGCATTATATGAAGCAAGAAACATTGTTTTTCATTTGATCATTCAACTTCATCAATCACTCAAAATTACTTTAATTTTCTCTGCTTATCAGTTTTTTAATCTCAGATCTTCGATGAAGACATGAATCAAATAACATCGTAGATATTTGAGTGTTTTAAAAATAATAACGTGAATAAATGCTTATATTTATTGAATTGGTTTTATAAGAACCTGTAAAAACATGGGTTTTCTGTTGGTTTTGGGGACGTTGAAAACATTCAAATAGTGAAGGCAATGTTAAGCTGGTGACCTTTAACATTGTACATTTGATATTTTTGTTAGGGATAGTTTATAATGGTTAAACGTTTTCAAAGAGTGCACATTAGATACCTCGAATGGCCCGTTTCCGTTTAAAAACCGCTACGTTCTCCCTGTACAGATGGTCGTGCAAAATTCAAGGTTTTGATAGATTCCTAGAATGGCGGCCAACAAACCACCGTCGAACTCTGACGAAACTGAAATGTAGTCTGTGTTGGGAAGGTCATATCACTTGACCACCAAGTTCGTTCTATGTATTTTCACTGGGAAATGCTAGTGCATTGATATTTACTAAACTGTAAACAAACGCTAAATCTCTTTGAATTGTTATAACATCTGTTTTGCTTTCTTTTAGTAATATCAACTCGTTTTACCAAATACGTGAGTTTGTTATATTTTTACACGCTACAATTATTTAATTTTACAAGTATTTATTTTCAAGCATTTAGGAATTCATGAAATTTCATTGAAACGTTCGCCAATCTAAAAACCTTTTAAATGTATATTAAATATATTAATGTTGTTTAAAAATATGTATTAACAATGCGTAGATTTAGCACATAAAGCTCTGATTTGAATATTATACAATGAAATCATCAAATTAACAGTTTTAGAAAGGAATGATAAATTGAATTGAAAATATTAACTTAAAGTTTATATACGTTTATTTAGAAATTTCTATACTTGTGTAAATATTGTGATGTGTGATTCTACTCATGTGATCTTTCAAAACACAAAATTGAATATTTCTGTATTTGAAAACCTTAACACTACATTCATCCAATCCAGTGCAGTTTATAGCAAACAGCTAAGCAATATGTTTCCCTATTTTTTAATGGTAATGGGTAAACAAGAGGAACAAATAGTTTCTGACTCTCGGTGTTAACAGGGGACTTAAAAAAATTAATAATACATTTATTCGGTTGCTCAACATCCCTTTGATAGAAAAACAGAAACAATTGTTTGGGCGTAATGCAACTTGAAAAATATTTTTTTTATAATCAATTTCTTTCCTATTTGATAAATATATCGACTTGAAAATTGTAGGACTTAAAAGAGAATATAAAACCAAATAAAAGTTATGCTCATACTCGCCGTAAAAATACGAATTTAGCATAATTAAATTGGCCACAGAATTTGTTTACAAGCAAGTGCATTTTAAGCGTATGTGGCAGGCAAAAGCGCGGCATTGGAAAACTGTTTTTTCAGTATGCCCATCCCACGCTATTCTGCTAGCGCGAATGAATTAAGCGCAAACAAATGGGGTCTACTAAGATGTTAATTTCTTATAAACAATTACATATATCTCGAGAACGAGATATAATAGCACCGAACGGATTCCGGAATTTTGCATCACATTTAAACGCCATTCAGATTAGACAATAAAAAAATTTGCAACAATTGCAAATTTATAAACAATTTCCAAATTTTGCAAATCTAAAGGGGGGAGAGTCTCCCGATGTCCCAGAACCAAAAACAGCGAATTAACAATTTTGCAACAATTTATAATTTTATAAACAAATTCGAAATATGCGTTAGAACGGCCGGGAAGGCTCCGCAAATTGTGCCTGAAATGAATATCTCAAAATAGCATTTTGTCAGGAGTTACAAATCGATTACTAAAAGTTAGAATATTTGTTGCTAAAATGATAAATATTTACTGGTCTATAGACAATCATTCTGGACGGAAAACCCCGCTTAGAAATATTTTTTTCGTCATGGCGTACGCGCAGGCAAACTATCTCCTTCGGCGGGGGAAATATGACGATATTTCTGTCTCGTACGTAAACGAACTAGCCCCTCTCCCCCTGAGACAGCGTTCTTTCTGCCCCTTGGGATGTTGCACCAATCACAGACAACTGTGGTTCTACCTGCTAGCGATTGGTCAACGCGTCCCTCCCCCTGCCCTCCCCCAGGCCGAGGGGTGTCCAAGTTTGTCGGCGCGGTGTGGAAGATAGAATTTTGAACGACATTTTTTCTGAGGGAGAGG
>BLKR01006532.1:0-46783 GCA_011170035.1 Teleogryllus occipitalis
AACATGAACATTTTAAACTGACAGAAAATTACTCCTAAAGTTTTCGGTGCATTCCTGCTCCATATGCTGGTCAAACACAAACCCCGATATTTTTACGCTATTCAACCATCACTTGTTACTAGAAACAGTGTGTCCATCACTAGAAAGAAAACTATTAACTTTTTCTCGAAACAATAGCACAAAACCACCCACGACGTTCATGCAACTCCCACGATATGTTGAAACGGACATGCCCACTTCCACGCTACATAAACATCAGAATTTTAAAAAAAATAGAGAAATCATATTTAGATGAAATTTGGCTTATTTAACACAGAAACTATTAAGTATTTGATGATTTAAAAAAGTAAAAAACAATATTTTCATCATTTTTGCCCATTCTGGCTCCCGTTAATATTCTGCGGGCAGTCCGGACAGTGGCGCGCCACGCGGGAGCGCGGGGCATCACAGCTGCCGGCGCGCCTCACTAATCAGTGCCGGGCCGGGCTGGGCTGAGCCGGGGCGGGCGGGGGCGAGGCGAGCAGGGCTTGGGCGCGGGGCGGCAATATCCCGGCGTGCGAGTCAGCGCTGCTCGCCTCCTCGCCTCGCCTCGCGCTGCATGTGTGGAAAACGTGCGCCAACAAATTAGGTGTCACTCGCTTTTTTCCATAGCGCCCCGGAACATTTGTTTCTTGTCACTTGCACGTGTTTGGAAACGGCTCGCGCGCGCGGCGGAGGCCGCCGCCGGGCCGATGCAGGGGGTGGGGCGGGGCAGGGGGAGGGGGAGAGGATGAGGAGGTCATGTGAAGTGAAGGGGTTGGGAGAGCGGATGCCTGGGGTTCAGCAGGGAGAGAGGTGGCGAAGTCAGAAGGAGGAAGGGAATGAAGGCGAAGTCGAGGATGCGTGGGTGGCTGTGTCAGATCGAAGGAGACGGCAATAGGTTGTACGGTGATACAGATCGTCAACATAGGCGTGGAAATGGGGAAAGTAGAATCAACGGAAGGGAGAGAAATTGGGGGGAGGTTGAGGATCTTGGGACGGTCAGGGCGGAGGTGGCGAAGGCAGGGCGGTGAGAAAGGAAAGCAATGACAAAGAGGAGCGACGCAGGCAGGCGGGATAGGGGTAAGGAGCGAGAGCAGGAGTAGAGAAAGGAAAATGAGGAGGCGATGTGAAGTGAAGGTGTTGGGGGAGAGGATACGTGGTCTAAAGGAAGATAGAGAGAAGGGAGAAGACACAAGTAAGAGTGTAGAAAAAAGACGAAGGATGCATGAATGGCTGAAATTGATTGGATGTATTGACTTGGGATTGTAGGTGGCATGGAGGAAAAAAACGTGAGAAGGAAGAACATAGAATTAATAGAAGGCAGTGAAGTTGAGAGGCGAGGTCTTAGGCGATAGGACGGTCAGAGCGATTGTGAGAAAGGCAGCGGGGGCGAGAAAGGAAAGCAAAGGAAAAACAAGAGGGGGCGATGAAATGCTGGTGGACTGGGCTGGCGGGACGGAGGGAGGAGAATAAGGATGCGATGTAAAATGAAGGGGCTGGAGGACCGAATACGTGGACTGGTGGAAGGCAGAGAGGCGGTAAAGTCACAAGTAAGAGAGTAGAAAACAAACGCGGAGGATCTGTGGGTGGAGTCAGAACGGAGAAATTGGCTAAGGGTTGAATGGAGGGAATGGTTTAAGTCGACGGACAGAGCTGAGGTGGCAACGGCGAGAAAAGAAAGCAATGACAAAAGGGCACGATGAGGATGTGGCGAGGGGGGGGGCGAATGAAGGGGGTTGAAGAGGAGATGTGAAGGGGCTAAGGGAACGAATACATGGATTTAAGGGAGGGAGAGAGAGATAAAGAGAGGGAGAGAAAGATAAAGAGAGGGAGAGAAAGATAAAGAGAGGGAGAGAAAGATAAAGAGAGAGAGAGAGAGAGAGAGAGAGTCGGCGAAGTCACGAGTAAGAGTAGAAGGCAAACGCACAGTATGCGTGGGTGGCTGAGAGAAATGGAAGAAATTGGTTTAGGGTTGTTCGGTGGCACGAAGGAAAGAAAGTGTGAATGCGAAAATTCAATCAACGTTAGACAATGAGGATGGAGAGCGGGTATGATGCGACAGGACGGATTCAGCGGAGAAGGCGTGAGCAGACGGGAATGAAAACGAAATGGAATGGGAGAGACATACGAGGCGGTACAAGGGATGAATTGGGAACAGCGAAGGGGGAGAAGGCGATGTGAAGTAAAGGAGTTGAAGGAGTGGACTCGCGAGGCTGAGGTTGCGTGGGTGGCTAAGTCGGATCGATGGAAATGGCAAAGAGTTTTGCAGGGGTACGGAAGCGTCAAGGGATGCCTGGGAAAGGGAAAAGTGGAACCTGTGGTGAATAGTAGAGCAAAGATACTGCGAATGATGGTATAAAGATTCAGCAATAGAAAGGCGAAGAGAAAGGTGAAGATGGAGGTGGACACATAAAGCAGATGAGTACATCGAATCAGTGAAGGTGGAGAGAAGTGACTGGAGGGGAGACAGCAGTGTGGGAGGTTGTACGAGAGTAGACATGGTTGAGGAGATACAGAGTGCCGGATGGTGGCAACGGCGAAAGATGTGGAAAGGTTACAGAGGCGACGATGTCTGAGCGAGTATGAGTGGAAAGAACAAACACGGAGGAGGCTTTGTTAAGGGTGAGCGAAGGCACCTCGCAGGGAAGGGCGAAGGTACTAAGCCGAACGTGTGAGAACGCAATAGGGGGAAGGGTGGCAGGAAGGAGTTGAAGAAAGTATGGTAATGTTACCTTAGTAAAATAATCGGCATGCTTCTTCCAGCAGTTTGAATTTCTTTTCTCGCGCAATTCCAAAAGGACGGCAAGGCTGTGGCCCTCATCCACCGTCTTTAACACAAATCCTTGAGTTCAGCCAACGCCAAATTCCCAACGCATTTTAGCCCAAACTTGATTCATTGCTGATTCCCGGCGTGTTAACTGCTAAGGTCATTAGTCTTGTATGTGTAGTGTGTAGTGCATGTTTTTTTATCGTTGAAAGTGGTGGTTGATTGCCAAGATACGGCGTCTGCCTATACTGCTGGGCGGTTTTCCCCTCAACCAGATATCTCCCACGACACCGCCTCAGCCAGAACCAGCTCTAAGCTCCCGACATGTGTGGTAATAGTGCGTGTAAGTGTGTGTGTAAGTAAGGGTTGAGGACAGCTCAAGGAAGGTGAAGGAAAAATCACGGGCGGTCTGTGGCCCGTTCATTATGGAACTATTCCAGCATTCGTCCGGTGTTGATCGGAGAAACCACGGCAAGCTACCGATCGGAGCAGCCGGCCGCCCACCCGTCCTTCGTGTAACTACTACTAAAGTAATTCTACTTTCAAATACATGCTTCACACGTGTTGCATTTATACACATGCTTTCGTTGTTTGTCAAAATCGTACACGTGGCAGGGGAGCCGTCAGCTGCGCGGGATGCAGGGCAAAATTGCCGAACCCTGAGTTCCGCCTGTCGCCGCGTCGCTCCACGCCTCGCCTCGGCTCGTGCCGCCGCCGCCGCTGCGTTAAATTCGATTTAAAGATTCTGGGCCGAGTGACTTGACACCCGGCTGATCGATTCACGGGAGACGTGCAGAGAGGGGCGGGGCGATGAATTTCCCCTCCGCATGCTCTTTGCGCAGACGCTGACAGGCTATACTTAAAATGAGCAGTCGCTCGTGCAACTGGCAGGCTTAGTCCTGCTTTGAACTGTTGATTCAAATGTCATTCTTGCTTCATGTCGAAAAATGTTTCAAGCAAACGAAGTAGTATTAAAAAACTTCTGCCAAGCAGTTTTGAAGTTATAAAAATATGTAATGTACTTATATGTATGTATGTAGTTTTTTTCACTGCCCTCTACTGGGGCTCATTCATTAAATAAATCACAACCAAAGTAAACATATTATAAACTCATAATCATCATGATACATTTTCATTCAACTTATTTTATTGTTATCTGTCTATTAATACTAATTCAAGAATCACTCTAATTTTTCTTCCCTGCTAACGTAATTTACACGACGGCCATAACAACCTCCATAAAGTAGATCTACTTCACCCTACAAATACCTTTCGTCTATCATTATTGGCAGAAGACAATGCCTCATCGCATGTCGGTCCCAGAGAAATGAATTTTTGAAAACTACCTAACCTCAAAGCGGGGTAATTATGTACGTATTATGCAATTATTTTACTCAACTACTGCAGAAAATTATATGTTGTCAAACTAATACGTTAATAAATAACGAAGATTAATCGCAAACACGTAATCCATTTTCATTCTATAAAGGAAATTATTCTATAATGGAAATTATTAATTTATGAAATTTTTATCTAAAGTTTTGTTTTAAATATTAGATGAATGTCAAAAATTGAAAAAGAAACATGAATAAGTACTACTTGGATTATTGCAAATTGGAAACTTTCGTAACCATTGGTATTTTGGTAACCATTTTGGTATTCATTGAGTTTTTGAAATACTGTAGGTCTTCATTCAATACAATTAAAATAAATTTTCTATAAAAATTTAACAATTTATTTTATGAAATCGCGAAGTAAAAATTGAGGAAACACTATCTCCCTTGGCAATTCTTATTGAATGATATTTAAAATTTGAGTGAACATTTTATTATTGATATCATTTTCAAGTTACCCGTATAAACACAAGAGTGGAGTTTCATTTCAAAGAGATATTGCAGGGAATATTAAACTGGAATTCAAACAAAAACTGAAGGATAAAATTCTTAAAGAATTGGTACGTCTTATTAATAATCTCGTTGCAAATACCATGACTAGGCACGATTATGGAACAGTACCAACTCGGGTGTTTTAAAATAGGAACAATCAAAAACCATAATAAAAAGTACTAAACTATATACTCAGTGATGGTGAGTGACTGGTTATCGGTTGGCCAACTCTAGATAATTCTGATATTGATTAATAACAAATTCTAATAATAGTAGAAACACTTACTTGAGTGCTTAAAATAATATAGTATCATTTCATATTTAATTAATACGTTTTCATATCTGTTCGCAATTATTCACTTTCGTGATCCGTATCCGCACCAGTCTGCACCCAGCGTGTCTAATCTCAGGATATACCAGCAAACATAAACCGTTCGCGCTATGGCTATTTCAATCCCAGCTCGCCTTATGGTGATTTGGCCCATCCATGTTTCATTGGACTAACATGTAAGTAGGTACTCAGCACGTTGACGAGGAAGTAGACTTCGTACTTCAAATCGACAAATCGACCGCTCTTGAACTTATCCAACTCCACTATTTCTTCATTCGTCCATTTCTTCCAAAACTCAATATTGCCGTGGCTCAAATTCGCCATCCCTGAATTTTACCTTTACACGATTTCGCCATGTTTCCTTTTGTTATTTCTTTTCAAGATTCATTCACTCTGATAATTCACCTATTTTCTTACTTGATCGATTGTTGCCATTTTCGTATTTTTTCACCTCTCTCATTCATTTCATTTTCTTATTTTTCTCCTTTCTTTCTCTTCTGCCCATCTCTAACATTTCCTTTACTCCCCCCCCTCATTAGGCTTTTCTCCTTGGCAGTCCTTTTTTCGACGAATCGCCGAACCACGCTGACACCACCCGTTGGCGCGCATGTGGTTATTTCGATGCGAGATGGTGGGCAGGTGACGCGAGGCGTCAGGGGGGCGGCGGGTGAGTTGGCGCCCGCCGCTAGGCGTCGCATCGCGTCGCGCGCTTCTGGGAAGCGCCGCCCGACCGCAGCCGTAAATCCCAGAGGCACCGGATGCGGGAGGAAGACAGCCGCTCGGTCCTGCCGCCCACTCAACCCCCGCCTTCGGTTTCCCCTCCCACTCCAGCCATTCGCCGCCCACGCCGCTCCCACCGCCCCGCGACACCCGCCAACCCTCAGCCCCCGCCGCCCCCGCCGCTCCCCGCCGCCCCCCGCCGCCCCCCGCCGCCGCTCCCGCCGCGCACCGCCGCCCCCCGCCCCCGCCGCCACCCCACCGCCCACCACCGTCCACCGCCGCCCACCGCCGCCCACCGCCCCCGCCGACCGCCACGCAGCTCACCGCCGCCCCCCGCCGCCCCCCGCCGCCCGCCGCACCACCGCCGCCGCCCCCCGCCGCCCCCGCCGCCCCCGCCGCCCCCGCCGCCCCCGCCGCCCCCGCCGCCCCCGCCGCCCCCGCCGCCCCCGCCGCCCCCACCGCCTCCGCCGCCCCGCCGCCCCCGGCGCCCCCGCCGCCCCCGCCGACCCCGCCGACCCCGCCGCCCTCTACCACCACCGACTGCCGCCGTTCCGCAGCCCCAGCCGTCCTCGTCAACTTCCCGACCACGCCGCCCGCGCGGCCCCAGAGCACAGCCACTCCCACCGCCCTATTGTCCCCGCCGACCCACCGAACCACCGCTTCCGCCTCACCCAGGGCTACCCCTGCCCCTGTCGTCCCTATCGTCCCCACGGCCCCTCCGTCCCCGCTGCTCCCGCTGCCCCCAGGGCCTCCACCGCCCCCGTTACCCCTAGCGGCCCTGCCGCCCCACCATCACCCCTGCTCCTCCGTCCTCCCGCCACCGCAGTGGCAGTGCACTGGTGCGAGGGGATGCTGGCGCCGATCAGCACACTGCGAGCTTTGGCACGCCTAGACAACCCACTCGGAGGCGACTAGTACTCATGCTACTAGTACTCATGCTAAAGAACAAAATTACTGGCTGACGAAACTCACTACCAGCATTACCGTCATCTCTGCAGTGGTTCTGACTAAGATGTCCTGGCTTTGGAGTCCCGACAATAGCGGATTTTGACATTAGATACCTAGGTCAAATTTTGCTGCTGTCTTGGGCAGAATTCCAGCGGCAGGCTGCTCTGATAAGTTTTCCTTGGTTTCTTCGATCAGTACAAGGTGAATGCCCGGGCATTATTCTAACAAAATATGCAATGGGCCGCGCGCGATCTATCCTTTCTGCGCGACAGCAATTAGGGCTGCAGTCGATAGAGCACAGCACTGTTCATGCGGCGCCCAGGCGACCGAGCTGCCTGACCAGCCATGTCGCTGTTCCGGCCCTCTCACTGGCATCGTCGCAGTCATCTACGGAAAGGACCGAAACACGTTGCCTTCACCTTCCGTGCGCTGCCACACGATATGCTTGCTACCTTGTGCGAGCAAGCGGAGGCAGCCGAACGCGGAGGGGAAGACTCGCCATCGGCCGAGGCACGCGTGGGCAACGCGACGACGCGCCCCTCCTGCCACACCTCCCAATGGGCCTGCGCGCCACGGACACTTTGAGCCAAGTCAGTGCCGTGGCGAACAAAAGAACAGAAGTCAGTGCAGTGCTGTGGGAATGAATGGTTATGTATATAATGAATGAATAAAATGGTTATGTATATAATGAATGAACGATGCGTGAACGAAAAATAAATTAGAAAAACAACCACGTAGAAAACCCTACAAAAACATTTAGAATTAAGAAAAAAATAACAATAACATTTTTCGTGTAAATTATGTGTATGCCAAAGTGCTATTATATAATTATTAAATTATATTTAAGCTAGAATTAAGTTAGCTTTAGTTAGTACTAGCTTTTTACCTCTCCCTCTCAGCTGCTTAAGCCGCAAGGCGCCAGCGTAATTTGTACGTTTGTAATTTGTTAATAAATTCCCGCCTCCTCAGGGTTACTGTGGAGGGGAAACAGAGAAAAAAAAAGCATCGTCACAGATTGTGGCCGCGCCAACCGACGAGAAGCCCTCCCCTGCCGTCAGCTTCATCAGCGGCACCAGCAAGTGGAGTCTGAATCAGATTGCATCCCACTTCCAGAACACTTCACGGCAATCAGAAGGCCCATTTATGTCATCTTTGTCTTATGTGCCCGTCTATAGCGGTTTCATGAATCTTATATGTTGTGAAAAGAAACCCGTCTTCCTGAAAGGACTCCTTTTCTTTCCGTAAGGACGACAATAACAGTTGATGTGCTCAATCAATCGCACAGAGTTCAAATTGTTTCTAATTTTATAGGGTACTTAATCACATATTTCTCCCATTCTTCACAAAGTGTTCAACCCCCTCAAAAAAAATCAAGTCAAGTTTTCAGATTTTCAAATTTTTTTCTTACCCTAAATTATAAATAACATATAGAAAAGGTGAAAACTATTTTAATTAAAACTACAGCATTCTAATACATCGCTAGAATCTATTCAGCAATTGATTATATCTCAAACGAAGCAGTTGTCTATATCTCAAACAAAGCCGGTATCACACCAAACAGTTGTCTATATATCATACCTGCAATTCATCGTATGTTTATTATACATTTAAATAATAATGACGTTGATTTCTATTTCGTGTGTATAAATAGTTGAAACTATTAGTATATATGCGGATGTTCCGCTTTGAATCTACATAATACTACCATCAATTTAAGTACCATATTATATATATATATATATATATATATATATATATATATATATATATATATATATATATATATATGGGTGCTACTTCAGTACAGCATCCTTCGTCTTTGCACTATTTTTTTCTACGAAGATATAAGCTCAACTTTCTTTTTTAATGGCATCCTATGCTAAATTTTAGAGTATCGCAATGACTTAAAAAGACGATTTCAATTATGTGTATATCTTCATATTTAAGCAAATCATATTTTTAGAAACTAATGTAATTTTGTAACGTATTTTACTACTGAAGTGGCACTTTTCTATTCAACCTTTTACTCTACCCGGTAATCGTGTAAAATATTTCAAATTTCCCGCTTCGCCTACGCGTAATCCCATATTCACAGGCTATCGATCCACTCTATAATATTAATCAAGTCTATAATTCTATAATAGCTGTGCCTTAATCTCTCTGAAAGCGGATTTCATATACATTTTGGACTTCATTACTACTAGAATGTATGGAGAATTTAACCTCTACAATTCCGTCATAGCTTCAGAAATTTCCCATCCTTTGGATCTGAGCGAGCTATTCGCGACTTATTGACATATTAGATAATACGGGGGGATTACTGTTTGATTTGAGTAAACATATTTTAAATTCATTGAGACGGTAACACAAAAAATATTTAATTTACATATTCAGTTTTATTTTCCAGTTCACACGTCGCGGACTGAGAGCCGGAAATATAGAATTGTGTTATAAAAGATTAATTCTAATATCGAATAAGTGGATGGATTAAATGGAATGTTAAATTGGTGTTATGATGCAAAAATGCTTTAGACACAAGTTTTAAATAAGTATTTTATTATGAAATTATCATGATAATTTCAAACGAATTGCTAAATGCGTGAGTAAAACCTTCAAAATGCAACAAATATCAACTGTGCCAGACATTTCACTCGGCATAATGTAAAGAGAGGTCAGAGAAGTTTATAATAAATGTTCGTTATGACATTTGATTCGGTAGCAACACATTTTACTGGAAATGCTCTTTACTACACATATATTTTATTCTATCTGAATTTGTAGTTTCCCACGTCCGTCCAACAATATTTCGAAGACAAATGTGAACAACTGAACCCGTAAACGTAAGCTTCCGCGGCTCGAGTCCATGCTTTTTTGGCTCTCCGGGTGACGCCGCCTCGTTGGCTCAGAGGCCGACATTTCGCCTGTCATGTCGCAACGCTTCCTCAGAGACATTCGGACAGCCAAGAATGCAACTACTGAATTTATCATTGTATATGATAGTGGAATTGTTTAGGGAATATATACATTTACTTCAACTTCAAATTTCTTCAACAAACTAAGAAACAATTTATAATTTTAAAAAAAATGGTTCAGACGACAATACTGGAATTTACTTTTGAACTTTAATGTGTGTAACTTTTTATCAACATGGCAAAAAAATTCAGAACTTAGAGTAATAAAAAAAACATAAAAATATATATAAGAGATAATAGAAGCCAGTTTGAGTTGAATTGTACCATACAATTACATGCACGTAATTCTAAATTGAAGTTGTTGAAAACCTGAAAAAAAAACTGCTGCCTACAACGATTTGTTGCGTGAAAACTTCACATGAATTTAATTCCAGCAATCCACAATGTGAGAGAAGGCCCTCCAGTCTCCGGTGTCCTGTTTCACGCAGCTTTTGTGTCTGTTTCTTGTTAGGTGATGCCACACTCGCAGCTTACTTGAACACGTAGCAAGTAGAGCTGTCGCCAGAACGCCGCTTCGACCGTTCTCCCTGGCAAATGACGAGCGGGGAGCGAGAGCGTGGGCGGGAGGGGGACTTCAGAAACGCAGCTGTGTGCTTCCTTCCCCTCCTTATTTTTCCACCCCTCCCCAGCGTAATACAGTGGTCCGAAACCCGTGCCGCAGCTAGACAATTTTGGGTTTGGGGCGATGCTGACCCCCCCCCCCCCCGCGGAAAAATTAAAATGTAAAAGTTGCATCAAGAAACTGTGTGAATTATTTTATTTCAGTTCGGAATATTCTGTCCTAAACTTCAATGAAAATACATGGCCAATATCAGTGTAATGTGAATAATTTTGAAAAAAAAAAAGTTTGTTAAAATATCTTGGATGTTAAGAGGAAGAAAATTAAATTCTTAAATAGCTTTCAATGACAGCTTTCTTTTTTAACATTTTGAGGATTGTCTGACATTTTTCATTTCATACTCCTACCTTATAAGTAATGACTACTATTAACTATACATGACATTATTCATTTCATGACATGTCTGATATTTTTCATTTCAAACTCTTACCTTACAAGTAATGACTAATATTAACTATTTGAGGTAAAAATTTAAATGAAAATTAGATGAAATATCAGACTACTGTACCGCGACCTATAAAGTTACGATAATGAGTTTCTCGAGTTCTAATTTCTTTTTTAATTTTGTACTGTGTTTTCCTATCAGTCCCATCCAATTGGGTCCCTTGACTTGCGAGGCCCCGGGCAATTCCTCCGTCTTTTTCTTTTAGTCAAAATGTATACTCAATTGTTTATGGAAACATCTTAATTTCTACAATATGAATATGATTTCATGGTGCATGTAATGTATTAAATATTTCCCTGTTTTCTATAAACATCAAATTTATGAATTTGTTAGTTTTTTTGCGTAAACGTCTTTAAAACGTTTATCGGTACCTATTAATACATATATTTGCTTATACTATTTTAATTCGTTAAATTTACTATGAAACTAATGTGCATTTGTTTTCATTGTAGCTAATATCGGTTTTCTGTATCTGGATTATTTAAGATATTGATTTTGGTCGTGAAGGATCACGTAACGTCAAGTCAATCTTGAAAATTGGTAACACAGATGAGTTTCTTAATAGCACTTCTCTTGAAGACAGTCCAACTGGCTGCCAACCCACTGCGGGACGTTATCTACAATTGAATGAAACGGGATACGAAACAGAGTTTCCTTTTGACGGTATGAAAGTTTATAAATGGTATAGGGAATATTTTCTAAGTTTTATGACAAATGCATACATTTTATTAGCTTATTACAGCATAAAAAAACATTCCCTAATAATCCTTATCTTCTACTGTCTTCTCTCTCTCTCTCTCTCTCTCTCTCTCTCTCTCTCTCTCTCTCTTTCTCTCTTCCTGTGTGTGTGTCACCTCTCTCCTCGTTCCCCTCTCCGTCACTCTCCCCTACGCTCAAACGCTTTCCTTTCACCTCTCCCTCTTCGTCTTTATCTGTCTCCATTGACAACTATTTCCATCTCCCTCCCACAACCGCTCTCGCCAATCTCTCCATTCTCCTTCGTCCCGCCCGTGTCCTCGCTTTGGCCCATCGTGCCCCGCGTCGCCCACTCGCACCGCGGACTCGGGCGGCGGACGCTAACAAGACGAGACAAGACAAATTAAGATGGCTCTCGGCCGCGCTTTCAGCATGCCTTCAAACCGCCCGCCCCGCCCGCCCTGCCCGTCGTGTGGCCTCGCCGCTTCTTTGGGAGGCCGCCTTCTGCGTCTTATTTCGTCCGCGCCCCCCCCCCGTTCCGTCCCCGCAGAGGCGTTAAAATAAAACGCCTCTTGAGCCGCGGTCGGGATGAGTGTAGTGGGCCGACTCTCTGGGGGACAATGTTGCAGTAGTATTACGGTGATTTTGGCTGGAATGGGTGCTCGTGTACGAACGACTGTGGCTGGATTTAGAAGTGTTAAATAAATAAGCCAACGGAAGGCAGAAGTCTTAGAGACGCTAAATGTAATGATACAAGGACAAGGCTAAGCTACGGGAGACTGCAAGTGCTTTAGGTTTATGCTGGGTAGGGCATATGCTTCGAATGCTCCCTGATGGAAATAAAGAGTTTGCCCTCCTCTGTTTAATATTTTAATTTTGTAAGATCTCAATTTCAGTGGTTAGAAAGAAGAGAATATTTTAAAGATATTTTTTCTCCACTAATAAAGACACAGTAATAATAGTAATAATAATAATAATAATAATAATAATAATAATAATAATAATAATAATAATAATAATTCATTATTTCTATTATTTAATTCTCATTTCTAAGAATCAAGAAGGGAATTTCTCACTACTTATATAAACTAAAATATAGTGTAATAACTAACAAATTGAATTTTAAATTCAGCAATGTAAATTCCATATCTCCATTCCATGTATTATTTGTGTCACGAGTCATTAATCACCGCATTGATGAAAAGCAACATAAAATGAATAAATTAAAGAACAGTAGTTATTTATGATTCGAGTGGTAAAATTGACATTTTATTTTGCGAGTAGGTAAGGTTGCGCCACGAAGCCGACACGCCAAGTGGAGAATCCTGCAGAAAAATAAAATCACTTTTACCACTTGGGTCGTACACCACTTTTAGACAGCTTTACTGACATTCACTTTAATTTAATTCAAGTTTACAAATTACTTAATAATACATTAAGTCTAATAGAAGCTAATACGATCAGACGAAAGTATTTTGTTTTGTTTGTTGCATTCACAGATTTAACAGAACACTTGACCATCGTCTCACTTTCAGCAGTAGTGCTAAAAATTGAACTTTTAGTTTGCATTGCCTACCTGAAAGAACCAGTCTTACTATCTAAAAATCGGCTATCTAAAAAATATTTACACTCACTACTCATTTTATTGATAAGCATAAACCATTGGCACCCTTCTACAACTAAACATTTCAGTTAAAGTATTCCCGCGGAAAGGTTTGGAAAATCATTGATCTATTTTTAAACTTTTCCGCTATATAATCTTCTCATTTAGGATGTTTGAAATGAGGTAATTCATTTTCATTTCTGTCATTTTTTGTCCCTCGCTATCCGCGCTCCAATGTAAGTACAAAAGCCCAACATCCTCTCCCCCATCCCTCCTTGCTTTACGACACTGTGCGGGCTGCCTCCGCACCACGGCGTGTTTTTAAACAACACATCACTGCGCGGGGAGAGGTGTTCCGCTGGAATGCAAGAGCATCTGCTTCTGAGAATAAAGGAGGAGGATTGGTGGGGAAGATGCCACCGCCCCGGGGTTGGGTTCGCCTAGCCCCCCCCCCCCCCCATGTCAAACACCCCTCCAGTTAACCCTCGGGTCGCCCAGCACCTGTCGCCAACAGTCAGGGTTAGCGGTTGAAACATAGCTCACGCCTGGGCGAGAACATCGCTTGCCGAGTTGGAGTTGTCACACTCATTGGTTTGAATTTATAGTATTTGGTATTTCATAATAACGCGGTTAAAAAGTTGTTATTCAACCAATGTCATGGTCATGTTAATATTTCTGTGTCATTTCATAAGTGATAATGAATTATGTGGTTTTAATCTTATTAAAAGTTGTAAAATAAAATAATACAAAATCGACAATCCAAGGGGCACATGTAAATAGATTTCTGATAAAACATAAAATGAGATATAATGATACGTAATAATATTGCACCATTATTTCCCCTATTCTCCGTTTCTACGTAATGCACAATTGTGATGATGATGATGATGATGATGATGATGATGATGATGATGATGGTTAGGTTATTCCAATTTCAAGGGAAATTAAAATGTTAACCCACAAGTAAACGCATTCGAGATTCAAGCAATTGAACATGTAGGTTTACGAGAATTAAGAGATAATTCATAAAAACGATAACCAATGGGAGGCACATACGAATGCACATATGAGCCAAAACTTTTAACTAATTGAATAAAACAGTGTTTGTATTGCTGATGGAAGGACGCAAAAACAATTGTATCATAAAAACCACAATTTTGAGGGTTAACGGTTTTTTACATCTTAGCCCTTCAAACATTAGTCACATTATTTAACAAATAAGTTCTTACTTTACGTTTTACGTGTGTAATTTCACAGTATAATAAGGCTGCCTAGGCTAAGAAATTATTTATTTATTAATTTCCTAAATAATATACAATAATGAAACTATTGAAAAATTATATATTTATTTCATTAATTTAGTAAATGGAATGAGTAAATCAATTATAATGTTCAGTAAGACTTGGTACATGTAAGTCAAATTAAAAAAGTTATTAAAAAAGTATTAAAATAATTTTTATTAAAAATAATTTATCTCGGTTCCTTATGAAATCTTGAATGTTAGTCATTCATAATAATAATATGACTATTTTTATTTCTAATAATAATAATAATATCTTCGTTAGTATCGCGGTCACAGAGTCCATTTTTAATCGAACCATACATTTTATAGGAAATTATTATTGAATTTTATTATAAGAGAGAATTAAATACTCGTAATATAATTGTTTTAATTTTCGATTAGTTTATTGTACGTACAACAGACATAAAACACTGAATTCATAAATGTTATTTGTGAGTCCTTACAGTTCTTCCCGTAACATATATGCTACTATATTGTATAAATTAAACTATATTGATAATCATGAATATTGATGACATACGATTCAAAACTAAATTATGGCAGCGTGTAATATGTTAAAACTAAGTTTTCTGAGCGGGTGTTAGTCTCAACAATTGTTGGACTCCTAATTGTTGCATTACTTTTTTTAAAAATTTTATTACTTCTTGTTCGGTATTTCTGCCTTTCAAGGACGTTTATATAGGATGCTTTGTTTGGACGTTTATACAGGATGTTTTCTACAATCGGATGCCTGTTCAGCGCCATTCCGCGTCTCAATCTTTTCAGCGAAAAGTGTTCAGACGACGCTTCGCGATGGGCAAACTCGATGGAACGAACTGCTTTTTTCGGCACTTCGTAAATTACTAAACCGCAGGCGTTGGTTCCAATGAGTAACAAAAAATAGTTTTATGGCTCACGACGTGTTCTGTTGTCAGCGCGCAGTGTTTAAAGTTAAATTTGTCTTTTCAAGGAGTAGTACAAAGGTTCGGCATCTTTGAAAAAAATTCTTAGAAGTTCTGCTTGCAAATACGCCGCAACGAAAGCATGTCCACATTTCTCTCTTCGTGTCATCTTGCAGTTGCTTGTTGGTGTTCACTGCCGCCAAATGATGAAAGGAAACATTCCAGGATGTGCTTGATGTTTTCAGAACATCTGCTGCAATACATCAGGCGCTTTGTGTGACAAGTCTTTTCAAAGCAAGAACGCAATTAAGTACCCATAATCACGTGTTGGTATTTAGAGGTGTAATAATTTTTCGGCCATTAATAACTTCAAAGGAATTTTATTTTGTTTCGATTTTTTATCAAAGTGAATTTAATTTTCTAAAATATCGTTCTGATTAATTATACTTCAAAGTGATTAAATGAATATTACGCATGAAAAATATACTTTACAAGTTTTACAAAGAACCTTATTAAATAAAATTATTAAAACAACATTATTTTTTAAAAGAATAGTAATTATATAAATAAATCGTAAAAATAATAATTGTAAATAAAAATGACTCATGTGTATTCAACACTTAAAGTACTACTCTTTTTTTAAAGAAAAATGGCTTCACAAAGGCATATTTGGGTATTTTTTTAATAAAAGTATTTTTAGGATATTGCTTTTAAATAAGCAGTAATGTTATCACAAACTAATAATAATAATAATAATAATAATAATAATAATAATAATAATAATAATAATAATAATAATAATACAGCTTATTTAAAAATAATATCTGAAAATCATAAAAGGTGGCAAGAAATTATTTTGTTGTTTAACATCATTCATACTGTATTTTTCATTTCGATGCATAATGCAAGTTTGGAATTTATAACTAAAAACATTTATGTCTTGGTTGGAAACAGTAGATTGAACACATTTTTAATTGTCACTATCGGTTTAAAATAATGCTGTAAAGCAGAATCGAATTATTAATGGCAATCATAGCATTAAGGATTTTACTACATAAGATAACGAGAAAATATGCAGATCACTTTTGGAATAATCGACGCGGCGAATATAATTCAGTAAGCTTTGACATATCCAACAGGCAGCTTCAATATCTGAGTGATTGCGAGTTGAATATTTGACAAATAAGTTACTATTGAAGTTTACATCGAACTTGAGCACCATCATTGTCAGGCAAACCTTCACACGAGGAAATATGAATCAATATGTCAGCTCTTTCTGTTAAATGACATTCAATACTTTATTAGTTATGAAACAGGAATTGTTACAAAATGAGAATATATTAGTTATGAACGTAAATAACAATACTATCTAAATTAAAGTGATAAAGTAACAAAATGTGAATAAATTAATAAAAGAGAGTGACTATTAGAAAGTGTGGGGCATCTTATGAAAAGTGTTAAAATGCTCAACACAAATATTAGTTTTTCCATATAAATTTTATTGAAAGAATACTTGGAGGTCAGTAGAATACCTTTCTAAAATGGTCAAGTTCTGGATATTGTGTATACTTTTTAAAGGTTAATGTTGTTTCCATGAGATATTTCATATCAGGGCATCGGTAAAAGTGATGAAATATAGAAAGTGAACAAAATACGAATGTATACATTTGGAGCACATTAGTTTCGGTACGACCGTATAATAAATTCCATGTCTCGTTTATCACATTTTTGGGTTTATTATTTTCTACCATATCCATGTAACCAGAAATCATTCCTTAGTAGCGCAGAACATGTCGAATCCTATGTCTTTAGCCTCTTTGAAAACACGCGTACATTAGCCATAAGACCTTAGCCCATCCGATGTCGTGAGCTATTTAGAAGTCTCACGAGATTCCTAATGGACTTAAAATTCCAAATTACCACTCATATTAAAAACTGGCATTTCATGTTTTACAGTTTATATTCTTCTTTATAGTTTTAAATTGTAATATCCAAATATTAACAGAATTTTACAAGTTTGTAATGCAAAAATTATTTAATATAAAGTTTTGCTTGTGTGACATACCAAAACTGCCGGACATTTTATGGAGGGAAATAAAGGTCAAAATGTTGTAGATATTGCAAAAGACGTGGGTTTCTATGGTGCAGATACGCAGAGGGTACTCCATAGCAACGCGAAAAAAAAACAAGAGAGAAAAAACACAGCGAGCTTTGAAGGGTGAACCAGATTAGGAATTAGGGCATTCCGACTCGTGTCGTGGTGGTGAGCGGATCGCTTGTGCGGTTTTTCTTGAGGTTAATTATCAAATCGGGACTTGTGGTATTTCGTGAGAGTGAACATTGAACTTAAATTTAGAATATTTCCGCATTAGGTGTGCAACGGGAACTTGTAAAATTTTCGTGTTGTACCATTGCAAACTCACACTTGTAATATTTTCATGAGTGAACTTAGAAATTGTATCAGTGAATTGTGAATTGCCATGTTATTCCGACCTGGGCAAGTATTCAGTTTGAAGTAGGTGCCCACCTGAGGCGCAAGGTAAAGAGTATAGGCAGTGTTTGTGAAATAGTTGGAGGAAGTTTCCACTTGGTCGCTGATCATCGTGGACTTCGATAAGAAGAAAGATTGGATTGTTCTATGCGGCGATATGGAGCGATGTGCGCAAGAAGAAGCAAGAAAGGATAAAAGGTTCAATAACGATGTTATTGCAATAACAAGAAATATGGTCATGACCTAACAATAACTTGTAATAATCAATGAAAGTCTGATAAATTTTGTCATTCATAATAAATTATAATTCATAGTTTGAAAGAATGCTGATTCTTATTTGCCATTACACGCAATCCTTGAGTAGAAATTTTAGAATTATTTTCAGATTCCTCGCCACTCCGTATGAATGACAGATTGTGTATTTGGTTGCGGAGTAAGTGACAACAATTATTTCATAAGAACCCTTTGACAGAGCTAGCGGGATTGACATTTATGTGTAATATATCCGAAGACAGTAATAATCAGGAATTAAAGTGTAACCTTTTCCTGGCGCCCAAAATGTTTATAAACCCGGAAATTGATTGCGACTGACACTTCTTTAGTAATTAATAGAAACGTTTCACTTGCGGTAATTAGAATACTGTAACTTAATTGTTAGGAAACTAAACAAAACAAAAAAAAACCAGAATTTAGTGAATGATCGCTCCCTCTGATCTCACATTTTTCCACATCCTCCGAGAACACACTTACGGGAAAAGAAAGAAATCCATTTTTTTGCTAATCTACAGTATAATGTTTTTTAGACCTTTTATTTCATTTTTAAATATTTAGCTCTTCGGTATCGTACCTGTTCACAAACAAGCAGAATAATTAAATCTATATAAAATGAAATTAACTATTGAATGTTGTGTTTAATTTAATCAATAGGATGTAGGGAAAAGGCTTTTTGATTTCTTGTAAATGTTTAGCAATATTACAGTGTATATATTCATAATAGGGCAGTGATGGAACACAATGTACAGAGTGTGATCGTTTGAAACTGGGTTTTGATAGGAAGCTTACACATATTAATACGCACTACACTATCACATATCATTGAAATAGTACAATTTACAAAGAGCGGGACCGGGTTAAGTAATTCAGGGGATCAATTGATGTCACTGCAGTGCCTCTGACCGGGAGGTTCGAAGGTTCGAATTCCGACGATGACAGGATTTTCGACACTGGCTAGATAGCTAGATCAAATTCAGCCTCTGTCTGGAGAATTCTAGCGGCCGGTTACTCTGATCCGTATTTTTCAGTGTTTTCTCCGATCAACACCGGACGAATGCTAGACCAGTACCCTAACAAACGGAGCAAGGTCCTCGCGAAATCTTTCCTTCCTCTTCCTTGCCCTATCCTCACCCCTTTCTTACACACATTAACACGCAGTACACTACCACATATCCCGGGAGACCGGTCGGGAGCATAGACCTTGTCCCGGCTGGGGCGGTGCCCCGCTGGTGGGAGAGTCCAGGTTAGGGTGAAACCCCACTGGCCGACGGTAGGTCGGCGCCGGATCTCGCCATCCAGCGAGGGAAGATCACCGCCATCTCCCGGGGGGAAACATGCACTACACTAACGGGACTAATGACCGAAGTAGTTGACGCGCCCGGAAACCCGAAAAAATCAATCAATCAATCAATCAAAATCCGGCTGGGGCCGTGCCCCGCTGGTAGGAGATACCTGGTTGGGGAGATTCCGCATTCCGACGTATAGGTCGTCACCAGATCTCGTCATCCGTCAGAAGATCACTGCCTCCTCCAGCGCTAAAATCACGTACTACACACACGGGACTAATGACATTGACACGCCCGGAATGAATCAGTACAAAGGGCGCAATATACACATGGTTCCTACTGGTCAATAAACAGGTGGCTCAGAATAAAATATTAGAAAACTCCTCGGGGTGAGTGGGTGAAAGATGATCACTTTTTGCCAAAAAACATGAGCAAAATGTGATTTAACGAAGTTAAACATGATTTATTTGCCCCTGAAGGGTAGGCAACTCGCTATGCAATGGTGTTGGACGGGTGCACAAAATCTTTGACTGCGTCCGAACGTGACCCGGAAAATATCAGCATGTGAAGGGGCACCTAGCAATGAGGGACAAATAGCAAATGTGTATGTAACATAATTTTACGATTATTTTTTAACATAAATTCATTAGCAAAAGGCGATCATTTGTAACCCCTTCCCCCGATATGCACTAGAAGATTTTAACATTTATTCTGCGGTGGCCGTGCCTTTTATTAGTCTAGAGTCTCGAAAATGATTTTCTAGGTGTTCTTGAGATGCCTACACGATGAATTAAGGATTAGTTATATTTTATTATTGTCATTATTATTGGATTATTATTATTATTATTATTATTATTATTATTATTATTATTATTATTATTGGATTATTATTATTGGATTATTATTATTGGATTATTATTATTATTATTATTATTATTATTATTATTATTATTGTTGTTATTATTATTATTATTATTATTATTTCATATATCTATTAGAATTGACTAATTTGAAAGAAATGGAATATAACATTTCATTATTTGTGGGAATTCTGATGTGGTGTTGTTGACGTTCTTAAGAGAAGGAATAAAGGAGGTCATCTTCGTCAACATATTATATTATATTAATATGTTGACGAAGATGACCTCTTTTATTTCTTCTCATTTCATTATTTACCGATCATTCATTTATAAACAAAATAATTTTTCTCAAAATCTGTAGGGTTTTCCCTATTTTACTTCCATTTTTCCTCTGCAGATTAAAAACCCTACAGGAGAAGACCTGGAGGCCACGTGCGTGCTTTATGAGCTCCTAGAAAGTTGAAGCTCGAATCCTCCGCAGCGTTCGGCACGGCGGTCGGCGAAAGCACCCGGGCGCAACAATGACGACTTTTCGATTCCGAGGGAGAAGCCCGCCAATTACGCCCAGAAATCCATAATTAACAAGGATCCCATTGTCGCGGGCGGTTTCCATTGTCACAGAGTCCACTTTCGGTTTAATTTGGAGCGCCTATCGATTTTACGCGCGCGTTTTGTCCGACGCGCTGCCGCCGCTGGCTCACAATGGACCACTGCCCGCCCTGGGGCTTCCGTAGTCTCGACTGCTCTTCATTCAGTGTTGCAGGCTGGTGGGGGGTACTTCTCAATTTGGGTCTTTTATTATCCTTTAATAGGAAAGTTGAGGGACGGAACATTTGTATTGTCGCTTAAAAGGTTTTGTTGAAGATTTTGATTTATTACACTTTTGGCAAATATTTTTCAAACTATGACAAAATCCTCAAGGAAACTGAATTAACTAGTTCCAGTGTATATTATGCATACCTTACCTTAACATGAACAGAGTTATATCGTAACAATTTCATATAACTGCTCAATTATGTTGACTATTCACATATGTCTTCACAAGGAAGTGTCATTCATCGAAAAAGCACTAGCTGACGCCGAAACCAGCGGCAGAGGAACACCGCCACCTCCGGGAAAATATTAACTACACTAACGGAGTGAATGATCATAGCAGATGATCATTTTTGGTAGGGATAGTACCAAATGCACCTTATCCGATGCCACAAACGCCATACTGCTCTATTCTTTTGTTATTTAAAAAGTTAGAAAAATGTAATAACGTAACGTAATAGGGTACCGTGGTTGTATTCGGTGGTATAACGGTCAGCGTACCGGAGTGTGGTACCCGAGTTTGCGGGTTGAAACCCGAATCCGTGGATTTTTAAGGGTGAAAAAATTCTTCGGACGCCTTCCTTTGTGGGGAAGTAAAGCCGACAGTCCCATGTAGTAGATTTACTGCATGTAAAAGATCCTCAAGCCTAAAAGAAGCTTCTGAGAAATATTGAGATCCGCCTGTTTCGTCACCCAAGATAATACCTCCTTTGTCCGCTAGATGGTGAAAGGAGCGTAGGGAAATTTGCGTGATCAGATGAAAGAGCGGGCCAAATGGCCCGAGTCTCGCCACGTAAAATAAGGCATTAACTAACTAACACGTAAAAAGAGTCATGCAGACTAACTAGATTACTTGTAGACAACACGTGTAGACGTAAAATTACAGTAAACTCTGCTTACGACTCACGAACAGTTCCAAATTCTTGTCTGTCTGTTGGCGTCTGCTGGCCCATTATATAGCAGGCGCTGCTGTTCAAGGAGACTTGCACTGACGCATCGGCGTTTCAGGAGTGTCCACTCTTGCGGCCCCTACAGCCGTCCCAATAGAGCACCGTCGATGCCGCATGCGCCAATTCAAATGTTCGCCAAACACATTCCAATGACGTATTGTATTTTATTAATTTCCATGTTTTTAAAAATTTATACCCCCAATTAATTAATTATCTATTAGCTGGTCCTTAGAGAGAACTGAGCAATATCAGCCCCTGAAGGGTTCATATCAGGGGTACTCATTGTTAGTCATGCAAAATAAAGTCAGTTCAGCTAGATACTCGTAGTACCTGAATTCATACAAGGCCGAACAAAATAACAAAAAATAAAAGCAGTGCTATGTTTTTACTCAAGTATTATGTACTACAGGACTGGTGACAGTGAGGAAATTGCAACACAATTCCAAATCGATACAATGGCGTAGAAGAAATATTGTAAATAAAGGAACGAATTATGCTGTTTCATTATTCAACTGGTTGAAAAATTTTCCTATCATTTCAATTCTCAAAGGCAACTTTCTGACATATTAATGTAGATTTCTTCTCTATCACGAACGTTGCAACTCCCACTCGTCGCCACAAGAGAGTTTTAGCCAACTGTATTACAGGACATGATCACACACATCCTCTCTCGCTCTTTCTCTCTCTCTCTCTTTCTCTCTCTCTCTTTCTCTCTCTCTCTCTCTCTTTCTCTCTCTCTCTCTCTCTCTCTCTCTCTTTCTCTCTCTCTTTCTCTCTCTCTCTCTCTCTCTTCTCTCTCTCTCTCTCTCTCTCTTCTCTCTCTTTCTCTCTCTCTTTCTCTCTTCTCTCTCTCTTTCTCTCTCTCTCTTTCTCTCTCTCTCTCTTTCTCTCTCTCTCTTTCTCTCTCTCTCTCTTTCTTTCTCTCTCTTTCTTCTTCTCTCTCTCTTCTCTCTTTCTCTCTCTTTCTCTCTCTCTTTCTTCTCTCTCTCTCTCTTTCTTTCTCTCTCTCTCTTTCTCTCTCTCTCTTTCTCTCTCTCTCTCTTTCTCTCTCTCTCTCTTTCTCTCTCTTTCTCTCTCTTTCTCTCTCTTTCTCTCACTCACTCACTCACTCACTCACTCACTCACTCACTCACTCACTCACTCACTCACTCACTCTCACACACACACACACATACATCCTATACAGCACAGTCCATCTTTCGCCCTCTGTCCCTCTCGGTCTATATCCCACTTGATGGCGCGAATTTATTATCTGCAGTTAAAAGCTGTATGGATCGTTTTGGCTCCTGCATATTTTGATATGGCGTCGTAAACTGCATCTTTGATAGACGCGATGTTTTTCGCGTTTTATTCATGTGCATTCATTTTTGAGTAGCCCATGAATAAAGGAGCTTTGAGAATATCTGAAAATGGAGATTAAAACTCATTGTTCAGTGTTATATCTGATATTGTGATCTTAATGAAGAGGAAGGGAGTTAATGTGAAAGCATAATATTTTCCAAAATGAAGTTATCGTGTGCTGCTTACTGCGTATGTTGCGGTACTGTTTTAGTACCCTCCCCATTTACATTTGCATTAGAACTTGAAATAATTATTTGTGTGGTAATTACTGTTTTTATTTCAAACAGAGTGCATCTTGGTGGGTGAGTGGTTCGTTTACTGGCCTATAAACTTCAGTGTGAGGGTTGGATCGTGAGTGACACGCGTGGATTTTCGAAATGCATCAAATCATGGTAGTTTTCTCATGCATGTGTGATATTAAAGAATCCTGCCAGGTACAATTAAATCCCTACAACAATTTTCCGTGCTAACAAGATTTCAAGTACTCCCAACTAGATGGTTCGCATTAGTTAACTAAGGCTGACATCTGGAGAATAAAGTTATGAGTCAAAACCCAGGAACTTCAGGGGAACGTCACAGGGGGACGTCACAGGGGGAGTCACATGGTGACGTCCCAGGTGGACGTCACAGAGGTCGTCGACATGAAAAATATGCCTTAGACCCATTCCAGGAGAAAGTTTCCAAGGAAGTCTAAGTGGACTTCGCGAGTGCGGAAATACGGCCACCAAACTTGTCGTGGCAAAATAATCCATACGATAAATAAAATAAAATTTCAAACACTAATGTGTTTTAGATTTATTATGTGAATCACAAATGCCTTTTTATAAATATCTATGTTAGATAATAAAACAACGTTTACTTTTCAAGTTACCCTCGTATTCGAAATATTAGTGATTAATGAAACTACAATCACATGAAGTATGGGACAAGGGTGGTGAAGATAGCAATGTGGGAAACAACCAAGATGATAATCAAAATTTATGTGCGCACTCAGTTTACAGATGAAATAAATTGGTTACTGCAATGACGTCATTGTAAGTACTCCATCAATTCGTATTTATGAAGTCGTGTTAACACCATTTGTTCATTGGCGTTGCTTTCTCTCAATCCTACTCGTTATAACGTTGACCTTATAGTTGTAGTATGAATCTTGTGCCTGCATGATGCATTTCTAAATACGCGTATTGGTGGATATAAATCTCACCACAGTATTCTGCTGAACTGCACAAAACCAGATTATTCTTCAGGCCATGTTATTTAACAGACTTTCATCAGAAATACGTAGGATATGCAGTTTTTTCAAATTCTTGTTGATGGCAAAATATAGAATAAACTAATTAAAGGGGTTCCATTTACAAAGAACATATGTATATAAATAAATTTTTATTTTTCTTTGAAAAAAATCGGTACACTATCGTGCATCATTAAAATACTTTCTGTGTTATAAGTATACGATAAATTAAAAAGAAGATAAGGTGAAGCATGGAATAGCTCTACTTTATACATGTCGTGTCGTGTACAATAAGTTACCAAGAGTTATTAAATGATGAGAACGGATGGATGAAGACAAGAAGTTATATAAAATGTACTATGAGTTAATGAATAAAGAAGATGTTTTGGTTGTAAAATAATTATATTAATTAGTGATTGGACATCAGCAAAGAGCACTGAACAACTTTACATACAAAGATAGGTATTTTTTTCATTTCACGTGGAAGGGGGATTAACACATATTCAATACACAAAGCTGTTGCTCATTGCTTGAAGGTATAATTGTTGTTTTAATCCCATCACAGTCTTGAGTCAAGTTGGATAGGACATGCATCGCTGCGAGAAGAGTGGCAGCAGAGCGCGGAAGGGAATTGAGTAAAAGGTGAAAGACTTGTCCAGCGCAAAAGCAAACGAGAAGCACCCCCACACACACACTCACGCAAGGATCGATTTCACGATCGACCCTCGCGCGACTCTCAGCCGCTCCCTTCCACTCCGCCCCGCGCTGCCCTTGATGTGCCAACGCGTCCACTATCATGCACTACACATGCCGTAAGACCGGTCGGGAGCTTAGAGCTTGTCCCGGCTGGGGAGGTGGCCCGCTGTTGGGAGATACCTGGTTAGGGGGAAACCCCACTAGCCGACGGTAGGTCGGCGCCGGATCTCGCCATCCAGAGGGGAAAGATCACCGCCACCTCCCGAGAGAAAAAAACATGCACTGCACTTAAAGGACTAATGACCTCAGTAGGTGACGCGCCCGGAGTCGCTTGTCTGTTTCACGGCTGTGCCGATGCCAGCGGCGCGTGAAATGCTGCGATAATTAGTCCTGTTAGTGTAGTGAATGGTGTATATCATAATTCTCTTCCGCTGGATTCTGAGATCTGAGGCTATGCCGCACGACCGTTTACGGGAAGGGGGTGTATTCCTTTCCCCTTACAATATCTGCCTCCACAGCTGAGACAAGCTCAAAGCTGCCTACATGTGATGTGGAGTAGTGTATAGTGCATGTAAGTGTGTGTTTGATATGATGTTCCTCTGAAATTCGCCTGTTGTGGTTGAAGAAACCACAGAAATCTACCGATGGGAGTAGCAGCCAGAATTCTTCCGCGGACAGCGGAATTCGACAGAGTATTGCAATAGTCGAAAATCCGCATCTGTCGGGACTGTCTCCCTAGGATCTCCCGGTCAGAGCGGAGACGGTGGACGTGAATGAGGCAGTGGAAGTGAAAGGAAGATGTGGAGGTTGTCGAGGATATGAAGTTGATGGAAGTCAAAGTTGGAGGTGTTGGAGACCAAGTGTATAAATGATCTGGTGTTGTTCGGTTTAGAGGCAGCAGATTCTTTGGGGCGAAGAAGACTGTGAGGGCGATGGAGTAGGCTCAGAAGTGGGAAAAATCCCGTGGAGACTATGGAAGCTCTGGATGCGAATAAACCGAAGGAAGGTCTGTGGGCGCTCAGTTGCTAAGAGCGGCGATCTCGCCTCCAGGATCGATACGTTGGCGGCGGTGGGGGCGGGGCGGGGCGGGGCGGGGCCCTCCGGAAATCGAAGCGCGGCCCCTTCCGCGACGGCGGAGCGCTATCGCAGGCCGGGGGGCGGAGGGGGGCAGGGTGCAGGGGGGCGCCGGAGATGACACAGCGCTGTACGTCAGGTGTCGCCGCACACCGCTCCACCTGCTCACCGCCCCGCCCTCTGCCGGTCTCCTGCTCGCGGATCCCAGGGGGGCAAACGCATTATCATGGCTAACAATTGGATGATTGATTGATTAGTCAACTGCTAAAGACATTGTTACCGTAAGGGTAGTGCGTATTTTATTGCGGGAGGTGGCGGTGATCTTCTTCCACTGCATGGCAAGATCCGGCTCGGACATACACATCGGTTAGCTGGGTTGTCCCCAACCAGGTTTCTCCCACCAGCGGGGCACTGCCCCAGCCGGGAGAAGCTCCAAGCTCTCGAGCGGTCTCCCGGCATGTGTGGTAGTGTACTTCGTGGAAGTGTGTGTTTGTAGGTAAGGGATGAAAATGGAAAAAGGAAAAGAAAGTCGCGCGCGATCCGTGGCCCGTTTGTTAGGGAACTGCTACGGTAGTTGCCTGGTGTAGATCTAAAAAAATACGGAAAACTATCGAGCAGAACAGCTGACCGCGAGAATACTCCTCCAGACAGCGATTGGCAAACTATGTAAATGATCTTGGCTGTCCAGATGACGCCGCGTCGAAGTCTGTGTTGCCGACGTTTCGACCATCTTGTCGTGGTCTTCCTCAGGGCTGTTGTGTTGTTGAAGGAAGACCACGATAAGATGGTCGAAACGTCGGCAACACAGCCTTCGACGCGGCGTCACCTGGACAGCCAAGATCATTTACATGACTCTGGCAGCGGAAGCCTACGACTTCACATTGGCAAAGTATGGTCGAAAATCCTGGCAGCGTCTGGGATGGACCCCGTGGTCATCCCGGTCAGAGGCACGGAAAGACATCAGTTGATGCCCTGACCCACGGTCAGATGGGTACAAAATATAACGACGAGAACAGATTAGAGATAGCGTAAATGTGGAAGAAGGAAGGATGACTGAGTAGGATATGAAACGCAAATTTTGAGACCGCTATCCGAATCTATTCCGCTCGATGACGTAAGCCCAAATGGCATGCGATTTGTACTACTCAAGTTATCTCGTAAACAATATTCGTTTTCCTCGGTCCATCTCTTTAGCCATTAGATGTATTGAAATATTTGGCATTTTCTATAAAAACGTTTTGGCATTGTCTATAAAAACGACAACAGATACATTAGATTAATGTGTGTTATCATCATTAAGATGAGGAAAATTGTGACATTATTTTCTCGAGTTTTCGCAATAAAATGGATTTGAAGCGAAATAGGCTAAATCTCTTGATGAGCAGAAAATCAATTAAAATGGGCAAGAATGCCTTTTCCTATATTTTTTGTAGATATGTGAGATTTATTATTTATTATCACCTATATTATTGTTCCCTCTGGGATAGCTCATGGGCAGCGTACTAGCTTCCCGTGCTGTGGTCCCGGGTGGTCCTCGACCGATTCTCAGTCGAGTTGTAGCTTTCGTCCCAGTTTCTGTAGCTGTGTAACGAAGAAAAGCTCAAGCAGGCGAATCTTGCTAATTACGGTGAAGAGAATACATGTTCGTCTCATGTCGCTCTTACCCCAAGCATGGGAATTTAACTAGGTCCAGCCATGGGAGACACCGGAATCTGGCCAGCGAAGTCGAACTACCGACCCAATAACCCCAAATAGATACACATATTATTCTTCACATAGTATCGACAAACTTAATAAATAAAATATCGGAAAGATAATTAATATAGGCATCAGATTCAAAAAATGTTTTTTCAACGAAATTCAAAAAAACAATAAAGGTAAATTCATTAAATAATGTTAACCATAATTCACATTAAACAAAACACGAAAAAAATTAAAACTTGAAAACAATTCATAAGAAATTAACGAGAAGCAATCAACTAAACACTGCGGTTGGTCCTCTCCAATGATCTAATTTCTTGTTCTTATTAATGCGAAAGCGGAAGCTATTGTCTTTATCACGGCCGATTATGTCACGTGCTCGAAACGAATTATGCCTATGTACGCCTGCAGGCTCTCTCCCACGTCACAACGCGACCACTCTATTTCTGGATGGCGAGTTCTGAGGCGCGTTTGCCACAGCGCCTTCTGAAAATAATCTAGTTTTAATTTTGTTTTACTTTTATCTACGGCATGATTATAATTAATTAATACTGTAACTAATACTCGTAAGTGGGTATGAGCGGTTAATTCATTTCCTCCATGCACTGTAAAATGGAAAATTCGGTATGAAATCCTTGGACATATTCCTCTTAAAAACAGTTTTCACAAAAGACGAGTTCAAATTGTAAGCACTGTAGATAATTATGCATGAACCAAAGGTATACATAACATAGTAAAGTTACAAACACGTTTCATGGAATTGGATAACTTATTTCACTAATTCACGCTTCATCTCTCATTTTAGTTTACCCGAGTTTTGTTGAACTACAATTTGTATGCTCCACGGCGTAAGTTTTGATTTTAGGGTATAATAAGATACATTTACTTACGTCATAAAACGAAAAAAGTTCTGGTGATGTTATCACACGAAAAAAATAAGCTCTGCAGCAAATATATTTAAAGCCATATTTAAATATAGTACTGAATCAAATTATCATTTACTTACATTGATCATTACATTTGTAATATCCACTAGTTCAATCACTGACTATATTTTTCGGCACGCAAAGATTCGTACTCCAGTCACAATTCGAAGCCCTGCGATATCTCAGATGGCCACTTTGACATAAAGATCGACAAGAGCAGCAATTTTCATTCAAACTTTCCCGTCGATTGCTTATAAAAATATTTCCAAAGATTTGTAGCTGTAGGCAACAGTCTCAACAAAGAATACTCGAGGTTTCCCGAGGCTCACATTTGCATCTGAATAATCCCCCGACTACGCCCACCAGATAGCAGCAGCAGTTCCCGTCGCTCAACTGGTAGCGATCTTGAGCAGAACTTTCTAAATTTATGCGCCCCGATCCTTATCGAGTTCGCTTTGAAAGGAAATTAAAAAGTGTATCGTCGAATTAAATCTGCTGCCAGATGCTCCCGTTCCCAAGGGAACTCCGCAAGTCCTCCTCTCGATTATTCTGAAACAGAATCAATGGAGCGTTTGCAGTATTGGCGACAATTTAAAAGAAATACGGAGAGCTGATTTTGCAAGTCTGAAGTTGGATGGTTGAATTTTTCTTTTTCGGAAGATGTTCCAGATGGTTATCTTATTTCACGTAATGTTATTTTTAAAAGAACTTTTTAATAAAGTGCTGTAGTACGCTAAGAGTGCACTGTTGCTAATGGTAGAGCATGCTCTGTGATATTTGTAAAACATCCACGCTACTTTTAGCCAGAGGTAGGATAAATTTGAAGTATTAGATTCTTTCTCTGCAATTAGCTACATTAGTATGATCAAATAATGTTGTTTATAACTCACTTCATTTTTTCACTGAATAACACAGTCATCACGATTATTTACGTTTACATCATAGCAATTGCTTTACAACAACAGAATCTGCATTGAAATTGTTTTAGGACTCCGTTTTCAAAAACTAGCGGTCACATTTGCATCCCCTAATATGTCCTCTAACATCTCACCCCGAGAAGCAAGTTTCTTGAGGGTGTTTCACAGGAAGGTACAGTAACTTTGCAGTAAGATATTCTTGGTTTTGCGATGTCTGTCTTTCTTACTCTTACAGAAGAGACTGAACAGTGAAGACATTTTTAGGAATGAACAGTTTTGGAGACAAGTGAATCCACATAAGTCGATATTTATAATTCGTAAATTCCCACACATTACTTCACTTCCAATAAAACTCCGTTTCTGAAAATGGAAAAACAGGTTATTCCACGGAAGAAAGCAGAAAAATCGTCATCGTCCGAAGACGCTGGGTCGCTTGGTCGCTTGAACTCTCACTACCAAGAAATCAACGGTTGTTAATTATTATAAATTGTGTAATGTTTATCTGTTATTCACTTATTGTCGTGTTAATTGTAATTCTTTTGTCAGTGATATCTGTAAACTTCAAATTTTATTCCGCTTGACATTTTATATTATAATTTTATGCAATTGAAACTGATATGGAAACTAAAAATATTGTAATCTTTGTTTTTAAATCTGATTATGTTACCGCACTGTTGCAGCCTCTGTGTCACTTCTTATCATTACGCAACTTTTATTCTTATTGTATAGGTTTGTTATTTAATTTCACTATCTTTGTATTACCATTGTTTTTTCTAATTAATGTATATATTCTTATATTTTTTCAATTATTACCAATTTCCCTCGGCCTTCAGCCGCCATCCTGATTGAGGTTTTCTGGGTTTACTCAATCGCTTAAGGCGTATGCCGGGATGGTCCCTAGTTTTGCATCCCAGATATAAATGTAAAATATGCCCTCCTCGATCTTCTTCATAGTATAAAAAATAATGTAAATATTTCATGTGGTTAGGCGGAAGAGCAGGCCTAATGGCCTGAGTCTCGCCACTAATAAAGACAATTTTATTATTATTATTATTATTATTATTATTATTATTATTATTATTATTAAGAGCCGGAAAGTTAAGCGATAACAGAAAGAAATATAAGGTTGATTTAAATTACTGAAATGTCTTAACTTTCACGAAATATCGAATCGAAATGGAATACGCGATTCTTCATACACAACGTAAGTTTCTTCCCTGCCCCAAGGCTTCGCATTGGTGCCCTCTCTTTATTATTTGAATACCGAGGTGTCCACTTTTCCTGTTATCTTCGGATCCTCTCTTTTGTGGTGGTCGCTTGCCATCTCTCGCGGCGCTCGCTTTTCTGGCCGCGAGGTCATTCAGATCCGCAGCCGCCGACCTCGCGAGGCATCCGCGATGGCGTCTCGCAGATTGCCAATTGTATAACCGAAAACTACCCTGCGGACGCAATCTCCTCTCGCCCAGTGGCGTTGTCTCCCTTTATTTTTCATGCCGCCCCCCTCCAGTCCGCGTTGCCCGCATTGCTCCACCCAGCGCAGTTCCGCCCTCTCTACTCCCCCTGCTCCGCCCAACTTCATCTCGTCCTAACCCGTTCTTTGCGATCAATCCCCTCCTCTGCCCTCCTCGTCCGCCTCGGTCCTCAACCCTCTATCCGGCCAGTAACGCACCACATCAACCCGTCGTGCTCCTCCCCGCTTCAATCAGTCCAGCTTCGTCTCGCTTCAACCCGATCCGCTCCGACTGTCATCATCCCAATCCGCCCCGCCCCGCATCAACCCGATCCATTCCGCCTATCATTTCAATCCACCCTGACCCGCATCAACCCGATCCGCTCCGACTGTCATCATCCCAATCGGCCCTGCCCCGCATCAACCCGATCTGTTCTGACTCTCATCATTCCAAGCCGCCCTGCCCCACAATAACCCGATCCGTTCCGACTCTCATCATCCCAATCGGCCCTGCCCCGCATCAACCTGATCCGCTGCGACTGTCATCGCAATCCGCCCTGCCTCGCATCAACCCGATCCGCTGCAACTGTCATCATCTGAATCCGCCCTGCCCCGCATCAACCTGATCCGTTCCGACTGTTATCATCCCAATCCTCTCTGCCCCGCATCAACCGGATCCACTCCGACTCTCACCATCCCAATCCCCCCTGCCCCGCATCAACCCGATCCGCTCCGACTGCCATCATCCCAATCCGCCCTGCCCTGCATCATCCCGATCCGCTCCGACTGTTATCATCCCATTCCGCCCTGCCTCGCATCAGCTCGATCCGCTCCGACTATCATCATCCGAATCCGCCCTGCCCCGCATCAACCCGATCCGCTCCGACTCTCATCCCAATCTGTTCTTCCCCCGTCAACCCGATCAGCTCCGCCTCTCATCATATCAATCCGACCTGCCCCGCATCAACCCGATCCGCTCCGACTGTCATCATCCCAATACGCCCTGTCCCGCATCAACCCGATCCGCTCGGACTGCCATCATCCCAATCCGCCCTGCCCCGTATCAACCCGATCCGCTCCGACTGTCATCATCCCAATCCGCCCTGTCCCGCATCAACCCGATCCGCTCCGACTGTCATCATCCCAATCCTCTCTGCCCCGCATCAACCTGATCCGCTCCGACTGTCATCATCCGAATCCGCCCTGCCCCGCATCAACCTGATCCGCTCCGACTGTCATCATCCGAATCCTCCCTGCCCCGCATCAACCCGATCAGCTCCGCTTCGCCTCAACCCGATCAGCTCCGCCTCGCGTTGCCTGCATTGCCCTGTGCTGTCGCTCGACCCAGCACAGCTCCGCCCGTTCTACTTCTCCCCATTTCGCGCGGCTCCATGTCACCAAGTCACGCCCTTTGAGATCCATCACGCCCGATCCCCCTTCCCGCCCCGCATCGACCCGTCCACCTCAGCACTACCTCCACCCTTCGTGCTCCTCCCCGCTTCAATCTGACCAGCTTCGTCCCGCATCAACCCGATCCGTTCCTTACTCCCATCATCCCAATCCGCCCCGCATCAACCCGATCCACTCCGCCTATCATTCCAATCCACCCTGCCCCGCATCAACCAGATCCGTTTCGACTCTCATCATCCCATTCCGCCCTGCCCCGCATCAACCTGATCCGCTCCGACTCTCATCATATCAATCCGCCCTGCCCCGCATCAACCTGATCCGCTCCGACTCTCATCATATCAATCCGCCCTGCCCGCATCAACCCGATCCGCTCCGACTCTCATCATATCAATCCGCCCTGCCCCGCATCAACCCGATCCGCTCCGACTCTCATCATATCAATCCGCCCTGCCCCGCATCAACCCGATCCGCTCCGACTCTCATCATATCAATCCGCCCTGCCCCGCATCAACCCGATCCGCTCCGACTCTCATCATATCAATTCGCCCTGCCCCGCATCAACCCGATCCGCTCCGACTCTCATCATATCAATCCGCCCTGCCCCGCATCAACCCGATCCGCTCCGACTGTCGTCATCCCAATCGGCCCTGCCCCGCATCAACGTTGCAAAAGTCTATGCGATAGATTCAGAAGTGGTCAGTTGTCTTTAGCTATATGATCAAACAGGAAAGAATTGCTAATTCCTAGGAAACACTAATATACGAATAGTAATGTTGTAACATGCCTCCCTCCGTTCGTCCGTCTCTCTCAGTTTCACACTTTCGAACCACCAAAGGAAAGAAATGAGCCATCATCGAAAGCGTCTCGGTGGGAATCTGAACATTATTTTGCAAATATATCCAGAAGACAGCAAACTTTCTCTAAAACCGTATTTTTTATGCAGATAAAACGCTTTTTGGGAGACATACAGAATCTTCAGCGGCGATCGGGAGTGATAGCTCAGTGTCACTGCAGCGCCTCTGACCGGGAGGTCCCAGGATCGAGTCCTGACGGCGGCAGGGTTTTCGAACTAGCTTTTCAGCTAGGTCGAATTTAGTCGCTGTCTGGAGGAGAATTCTAGCGACCGGCTGCTCTGATCGGTAGTTTTCCGTGGTTTCTCCGATCACCACCAGGCGAATGCCGGAGCAGATCTCTAACAAAACGGGCCGCGGAACGCGCGCGATCTTTCCTTCCCCTTCCTCCCCCCTTACACATACACTAACGTGCACTACCCTACCACATATTCCGGGAGACCGGTCGGGAGCTTAGAGCTTGTCCCGGCTGGGGCGGTGCCCCCTGGTGGGAGACTCCTGGTTAGAGGGAAACCCCGCTAGCCGACGGTAGGTCGGCGCCATCCAGCGGAGGAAGATCACCGCCATCTCCCGATGAAAAATATGCACTACACTTAAAAATTTTTTTTGAATGACTTCATTGCAAGTTGAAGAAACAAAAATTTAAACAAGTATTGCAATGGATACTTTTTCATATAGCTTTATATTCGCGGAAATGGACGAGTCGAGAAACTGTAATACATATTTTTATTATGACAATTTTAACATCCACCAGAGGCAACCTGCGAGGAACTGTTGAACTTAATGCGGTGGAGCAAACCATGTACGTGTTTGTCACGCAGTGTGTGGTTCGCTTGTGACGTCAGCGCACGCACATAGCCGCATCGGTGTCATAATCAGAAAGGCGTAGCTACAACGCTGGCACGCGTTAAAATAGGTCGTTAATTATGGTGTTGTGAAGAGCTCGTGAACCCCTCCCTAAACCTAAAGCGAATAAAAGTGAAAAATATATTTAGTTGAAAATCTCAAAATAATTCAGCATATCACTGAACCGTATCAACTACCAATCACATTCACCATAATAATCTAAAATATGCTATTAATGCTATTAATCTGAAATATGTTGTTCTATGACGTCTGTGAGAGGAAACCGAGCATTGAAGGAAAGACAATGTCTTCAAAATGTCCGGTGCCGAGTTTTGTAACGGCCTCAGAAAAGAAACGAGAAAACGAAACAAGTCTAGTATGTAGCTTGTCAGTTGAATGAACAACCGGCGACCACCCAATCGTGTTAAAGACAATGAAAATTAATTCACATATTCAAACTGAATATTCGTGATGATTTTCTCGCCGTCGTTCGCACAATCCCAAATCCAAGGCAGAATCTGAGCTGCGCTCATTCCATTTCTTTTTCCTCACAAGAACCCTACGACAAACTCGTTCGCCATCTTCTGCTTCTACCACCTCCCGACCACTGTGCTCGAGCCGTCGCACACAGAACGTCCCCCGATCGCATCCGATCGCTTTGCCGCCCCAAGACGCCCCCAGGGGCACGCGGTCCGGTTGGCATGGGGGGGGGGGAGCCGTCCGCCGCAGGGAATGAAATCGTCCCCCTCGCCCCCCCCCCTTGTCGAGTGTCGCCGACATCCGGTATTTGCAATCGCGCCCGCAGATGAAACAGCGAAAGCCTTTTTGTTGCGCGATCGCTCGGGGCGGCAGAGCGAGCGAGCGGGGCGGGGCGGGGGGGCGGGGAGGGGCGGGGAGGGGAGGGGCAGATGGGGCGGGGCGGGGTGGAGCGAGGCGAGGCGGGGCGGGGCGGGGCGAGGCGGAGCGAGGCGAGGCGGGGCGGGGCGGGGCGAGGCGGAGCGAGGCCTGGCGAGGCGGGGCAGGGCGGGGCGGGGCGGGGCAGGGCAGGGCGGGACGGAGGGAGGGGCGGAGGGAGGGACCGAGCGGAGGGCGGGCCGGAAGGGTTGTTTCCTGGCGACAGCAAGCGCAGCTGAGACACGCTGAGCGCAGACGTGCGTTGCATTCGACCGAACGCTGTTTCTTTGTGCGGAGGTGGCCTTTGTCCCTTGTGTTCCGTCGTAACACAATCCCTTAATTCGCCACCACTCGCATATTGTTTGCAATCGTTTTCAATTGCTGCGACTACCCTTTGTTGTGGAACTCTTAACCCTCCGATTTGAAAAGTGTTCAATATGAATGAGGAGTTTTAAAAATATAATAAAATGTAATTGCTTTTGTGAAGAAAATGCTTCGTTTGAACTTAAATGCACATGATAAAAATATCCTTCTTTGTTTTTTGAATACAACTCATAACGTAATTGTACGATAAATTTATAAATAGAATAAAAGCATACAATATACTTCAATAAATAGCATTCATCATATTGAAGATAATATTAAAACATATAATGAACATGTCTCGTAATTTAGTATTAGTTTATCAGTATTGATTCTTTATTTATTTATTTTATTTATTTATTTTACGTCAAAAAACAGTTAAAAAACTGCGTATGACGGGCTATGGGAAAAAGTGAATTGTGTGCGCATTTTCAAAATTCTGTGATCCCTACACTAAATCATTTACTACTTAAGTTTTGAATTTTGAAAGGGAGAAAAAAACAACAAAAAAACTCCCATGTAATAAAATCTATTTTCAAGGATAAATAAGCAATAAATTTTGGCTCTTATTACTTCCTTCCGCGACAACGTGGAAACGATAATTTGAATAATTGTATTTCCCACTGAATTCTAGAAGACGTGCACAGAAAATGAAGTTACATTTATGTCCAGAAGCAAAACAAGGGGCCATCTCAGCATTTGCTCAATGGATCAGGGAAACTGGACCATTTTTTGGTACAGGTTTGTTGGTACTCTCTACATTCGTCGACAAAGTATCCCATAATGCGTAACATTATCCTTTGCTATCATTTTAAATTTGTTGATATTACTCTTGAAACTACTGTTTGCATACAAGCTGACTCTGAAAAGCATTTAATATAAATGACGTTTGAGAAAGAGAAATAAAACATAATTGAATTTTGGATAATTTACGTTTTTATCATAAAGGCTTACTAAAATAACATTTAATGTTCTTTATTCACAACACATTGTATAGTTCTAGAAATACAGTAAAAGGCGTTACAGTATATGTAAAATTACAGAAAATAAATTAGTTTTTGCAAAATATACTAAAACTACAATATACAATTCTATCGAACTAATTCTTCAGTCATCGTATGAACCAACAAAAGAAGCACACGAAATTAGTGTGAAAATGAAGAAAATAGAGATTTTCCAAAATATTTTGGAAAGTTGAATGTTAAAATTTTTTTAATGAAAATCTAACTTACTGCGTTCAAAATTTATATATGCATCTTACTCTATGCAGGAAAAAACAGAAAAAAATGTTGTCTTGGTAAAACCGGGATCCAAACCTCAGCCGTAAAACTAAAAAAACACAGCAATAAACGCTAAACCTCGGAGGCATTGCTTCCATTACGAAATATTTATCGAATAATCAGAATTTTGGATTATCCCAGAATCTCATCTTTTTAGCTGAATATTACTACTAAAATACTAATATTTCCAAAAAATTTTCTTGACATAAATTAAAAAATATATAATTTTGTAGAACAAATTTCATTGAGAGAAAATTTCTACCTTCAATAATGTGGACGAGGGTGTCAAAACACCTTTATACTTATGGAAATTTCGAAAATTCAAGGTTTACCAAAAATAGTATTTTGCCTTTTTAAAAACGTGATTTGGTAAATTTGAGCAAAATTTGAACAATTTGAAGGAATCTTTTAGAATATTTGGACATTGTCGTTAGGGCCTAATACTAGTACCCCAAAATTTTGTAATATCCATTTTCTAATTTGTAATATCCATTACAAATCCCAGAAACCCTCCATCAGATCGATTGGTGAAAATCGTGTGTACCATTTAGTTTTTGTAAGGTTCTGTTAGGTTTTGTTCACAGATGTAGGAACAGGTGATCGGACGGACTGACAGACGGATAGAATCACTGGGACGGACTGACAGACGGATAGAGACTGATAGACGGTAGGATGGGCGGAAAGACAGAAGGGAGAGACGTTTCAAGAAAAAACTAGTGGTACTAAAACAACACGTACTTTCTCGCCCGTATTTTCACGCAAAATTTCACAAAAGTATTCAAAAAGGACTGTTTTCATAAAATTTTCCTTGACCTTATTTCAAAATCTATCTTTAATGAATAGATTTCATTAAAGTAGCTGTGTATCTCAAAATGATAAAAATCGTGAAATTTCGTGTTTTTCAATTTACATTGGGTCATAAACTCTGTTTTATTCTTTTTGAAAGCTTTAATTACGTATCTTCCTATTTTTCTTAGTTTTTGACCAATTTTTTTTTTTAGAATCGAGGGTCAACTCTCAAGCCCTTAGCAACTGAATATCAGATGGAATTTTTCGAATTGGAAATTTTTAGCCCATTCACGCAAGTCAAACATCATAAATCATAAACTATTTAAGATAATAATATAATTATTTTCGCAGCATTTAACCCGCGATTTGCTCTAGCCAATGAAATATAGTAGTTAATTTTTTTGTTTGGGAGTTATATTTATCGAGATAGTACCATTTTTACATGTACTTTACTGTAACATCATGTTTCAATTTCGGTGCATAAGTACTTTGTACTTTTGGTGATATGTTAGACATAGATATTTGTAAGTGGCATAATCTCAGCCCATCGAGTGGAGATTATGACATGCAATATTTTAGTCTCTAATCAAGAGATAATTCAAAGTGATACATTTTCGCCTCAACGCGAAATGATTATAATCTATATGGAGTAAAGGGAATGCATGAAAATGCAAATCAATCACTTTTCATCCACATTTATTAACAACATTTCAGAATTAATGTTTCATGTCTACAGTATACAAGTTAGATTTTCCAATTCTTGTAAGTGGAGGATTTTTTTCTCTTTACCTGATTTTTGGAATAAATTTCTTCTGATTTCTCAGACTTTAACCAATGCTTTCTCATCGTTTGCATGGCTGCAATGTTGGCCTCGCCTGTTGCGTCAAAATATGAGAACATTTTACTGAGGGAAAAGATGACCACTGTACTACGAAGTGACAGGATTGGTTGTAGGAACAGCCGAACCTCATTTCCAATTACTCCCATTAGCACATAGTTCTGTTCATAAGGATTTCATTTTCTTAAGAGTCTCTTAAGTGTTGTGTTGTGCTTTGGAAATTCTTTTTTCCATTATCATCGTCGAATTTATGTATAATTTCTGAGGAGTAAGATTCTGAAACTAGCCATCGCTGTCGACATAACATACCGTTCAACCAAACAAAACTCGAAGGCCTCTTAGTGAATGGCCTAGCACGATCAGTGCAATACTGTTATTCTCATGGAACTGGTTGTGAACAATGCATGCTCCAAATCTGCGATTGGTTTTGATGATTTGTCAGTACTTAATTAATTCCCAGAATTCTTTTGATAGAAATTTGCAACCAACATTACTATTTAATTCTAATTACTTGCAGCAAGTTCTTGCACTATATTTTCTGTGATAACATTATTTTGCCTCATGACCAAAGAAGATGCATGATTATATAATAAAAACTCCTTATTTATTTATTTACTTATTACATCACGTGATTTCTTCTACTTTGAATATTCGTAATGTAAAGATTCGTAATGTTTTTCATTAAACGCCAAACGATTAAAGTAGATACTGAGAAAGTTAGCATTCATTGATATTAAATGTTTACAAAGATAGGTAATAATGAGAAAAAATGAATATGTGTATTAAAAGTGAATAGCAAAATGGAGTGAAAATAGAGAAATATAGGGACTGAATAAAGAAGGAATATAGGGATTGAAGATCTGAAACAATAGAAAACAATGTTATCTGGTTGTAAAATAGCTATTTACGAAACTGGTACGGTAGCTGACAGTTTGGGAACGAATAAAATATTTTCGAGTTCAACGATTGAAATGAGAACGCCAAAGATGCATTCTTGCATATATATATTGCATTTTAAAACAAATTGATGGCAAGTTAAAATCTTTAGAAATAAACATTCTGTCCTGTTCTTTTTATTTTTACAACAGACTTTAAAGGTGAAATAAATATGAACTTTTTAATGAGAGGAACAAGACAAAACTTGAATTGAGGTTTTAATGTGACAGTCAGGATAATCTTAAAAGATACTCTTCGAATCATTTACAACTTGCAGGATGGTAGCGTCATGTTGCACCACTCTTTTGTTCGTAGGGCTGATTTAAATGGCTGCGTCTCCGAGACGACCCGCAACTGTCCAATTAATGAACAGAAAACGAAAGTACTATGCTCGCACTTTTTCTTGATCTTCGAGCTCTCTAGTCCTCGCTCAGCCTGGCATAGCACGGCCCAGTAGAAAATATGAGCTCCACTCGGAACGTCACGGCTCAGTTTGCAGTGCTGCCCACCTCCTTCCTTTCCAATACGGACTTCCTAGTTTTCGGTCTCTCTTTCTATCGACCTGTGCGTACCATGTTCCTTCTTGTTACTCAATTATTTCTGTAACTATTAATTATTTCTTCAGAATTAAAAAAAAAATCATCCGTTATTTCTCATAGCTATCTAGTTTAAGACGAGTTATTACTCCGAGTTTTCTGTCAATAAAGTTGACAGCCCTGCACGGCCGTGACGTACATAGAACACGCCTCTCCCCGCATTCCCCTCTGTGGAGTATCAAGAAAAAGTGCGAGATTAGTAGCTGTTTCCAAGCTCGCTTGCTGAAAAGAAACCTAAGAAAACTCTCAGTCTCAGTGATCTACAGCGCATCATCCGTGTCACCGTGTTCCTTCCGTTCGCCCCTTTCTCCGCCAATGAGAGGGCGATGGAGTCTAAATGAAGCAGAGGGGTAGCCGCTGCGTCTCAGGACATCCGATCCTCGTTTCCCGGCAGTCAGCGCTGCAGCGGCGGTTGCGACAAATGTCGAGCAATCTCCCCTCTCCAACTGCACTCGGAGCACAATGCGCCTCTGACAGAGGCGAGATGAGGCGCGCCGCGCGCCCGCCCGGGAGCGCGTCCTGCCCCTCCGCTGCCACTCCACCGCCCTCTCCGGCCGTCACACAGGGAGAGGTGGCTCAGGGCATCCATTGATGTCACTGCAGTGCCTCTGCCTCGGAGGTTCTAGGTTAGAGTCCCCACAGTGGCAGGAGTTTTCACGCTATCTAGACAGCTATGTCGAATTCAGCCGATGACTGGAGGAGGATTCTAGCGGCCGCCGGCTGCTCTGATCGGAAGTGTTCCGTGGTTTGTCCAATCAACGCCAGGCAAATGACAGTGCCTACCTGACAAACCTCCATGCATACCGCGCGACCTTTCCTTCCTCTTCCTTGTCATATCCTCACCCTTATTTACACACTCAGTTTCACTTACAAGTACAACACTACCTCAAATGCCGGAAGACCGGTCGGGAGCTCAGAGCTTGTCCCGGGTTCGGCCGTGTTCCGCAGGTATCTGGTTGCGGTACTGCCTTAGCCGGAACAAAATTGAAGCTCCCGATCGGTCTCCCGGCATGGGTGGTAGTGTAATGCATGCAAGTGTGAGTACAAGTAAGGGGTGAGGGTAGGGGAAGGAAGAGAAAGGAAAGATAGCGCGCGGTCCATGGCCCGTTTGTTAGGGTACTTCTGCGTCATTCGTCTGGCATTGTTAGAAGAAGATACCAAAAACTACCGATCACAGCACCCGGCCGCTGGAATTCTCCTTCAGAAAGTGTGTGTACTCTACCTTATGTTAGAAAATCCGCCACTAGCGTGACTCGATCCCTACAGCTTATAGGTCAGACCGGGAGCGGTGGCTCAGTGCATTAACTGATGTCACTGCACTGCCCCTGACCGGGAGATCCTAGGTTCGAGTCCCAACGGCGGCAGGATTTTCGACACTAGCTTGTGAGGTAGGTCAAAATCAGCTGCTGTCTGGAGGAGAATTCTAGCGGCCGGCTGCTCTGATCGGTATTTTTCGTGGTTTCTCCGATCAACGCCAGGCGATTGCTGGAACAGTACCCTAACAAAAGGGGCCTCGGACCGCGCGCGATCTTTCCTTCCTTTTCCTCATCCTATCCTCACCCTCCACACACACTTATACCAACATGCACTGCACTACTATATAGCCCAAGAGACCGGTCGGGGACTTAGAACTTGTCCCGGCTGAGACAGTTCCCCGCTGGGGGAGATACCTGGTTGTGGAAATCTAGGAAGTCGACGGTAGGTCGATCGCCATTCAGAGGGGGATTATCACTTCCACCTCCTGATGAAAACCATACACTACATTTACGGACTAATGACCTCAGTAGTTGACACGCCCGGAATCACTAATCAATCAATCAATCCAGGTCAGAGCCGTTGCAGAGACAACCGCAATGCTGCCTCTGATCTAAACCCAGCCGATCCCTCGCATGATGATTCACGATGGATAAAAGTAGGTGCGAACGCGAGAGTGAGACTTTTGTACATTGCTGTACTCTTTCCGAAATTAAATGATAAGTAAATTGTTTCGTTTAACTAAATATGTTCAGTACTCCCATGAAAAATTGTTAATTATCTCTATGTTAATAGCACGCGAGCAATTAAAATTTCACCGTGCAATAAAAACTCCACACCTACCAATCAAAATTCAGAAAAGGAGCCAAATCGTTTAATATAGAAACTATAACACTGATGAAGCCAAGGTTTTTCCAGTCGGCCATGAAACATGAACAAAAATTTACATCACAGATTGATATCTACAACAACTACATTTTATCAATGAACGAGTAAAACTTAATAGAACAACTACATATAAACAATTAACGAATAAAACTTAATAGCTACCTGACGTATAGAACAACATAAAATATTCAATATGAATAAATAAAAAATGTTTTACATGTAAAATATTTAGTCTTAGGATTACCAATGGATAAAATGTAATCGTCAGTTCTGTTTACCAGTTTTAAAAAGTACGCTACAGCAAAACTGTGTCACAAGTGACTAGTTTTTCCCCCAATATTTATACATGTTGTATTCCCTTCAATACCTGTCTTTCCTTTTCGGGAAGTAATATTTTCATGACTTTCATATTTTATCCGCAATATATTCAATACCTTCCATTTGAAAGTATTTCATGCAAACAAAAACAATGCAAGGCCCACTAAAATAGATCTTTTTCAAAATCAATACATTTTCGAATGTATGCTTCGGATGGTAAAGATGTGCTTGCGTTTCTCAAAATTTAAACTATTGTTAAATGCAAACGAAATAATATTGAGCATAACATGTTGATAAAGGGATATAAGGTGCACTCGTGGTATATAAGAGAACTTGCTTCTATCGTCGCTCGTTTTCTTGATCATACCACTCATGAAATTATATCCCTCTTTATACACTCGTTTCGTTGATTACTATAAAATGTAATTTCCTTTAAATTTTGTATGAACCAAGGCGAGAAGAAATGTTAAATATTTGCATTCCATCTAGTTTAAATGTTTTTGACACGGTTTTAAATGTATTTGAAGTAGGAAATATTTCGGCTCTTACTACACGACTGGATTAATATATGATTTAATTGGAGCACAGGCGACAGCTATGGCCACTTTAAGCAGTTTCCTTTGTTTCGAATTTAATTGTTTAACCTCTTACTTTGGAGGGAAGAGACAATAAAAAGAAGCTATAGTTAATAGTTTTGGAATGAATTGTAAAGAAATATCTTCATAGTTTTTCAATAATTTTTCTCTAATTTCACGTTTCCCCCGTTTCACGTTTCCCGTTGTTAGTTACGCTGAAATTATGTTGAATATTATATAAGTATTAACGCAAAGTATTTCTAGTACAAAAAAACAAGCTTGGGGTCAGATTAAAGGGTTTGGAGAAGGATTACATGATATAGACATTGTACTGTCATGAATTATTCCGATTATACTAAAGGGACGTATTTTTTGCAATTTATTTGCTGTTGTGGTCATTCTGGTTCTGGTAGGATAAAGAATGATAATCTAAGAAATAAAAAAAAACAGTGCAGGCACTATCCCATATCCAACACTTGACGGAATATTCTACCACGGTGGTTTCATTATGACAATTTCTTTGAATGTAGCCACAACAGGTGCCTCTGTTCTAAACTTACTTAATTGAAATCCACTGTACTAGAAGGACATGCACACAACAATCGTGTACGCCTCTCCGAGGTAGTTGCGGTGCTTTCTCATTTACTACGTCTCTGTAGTCATGTACCTTGCCTTCATCTTCATTGCAGCAGTGACTCCTACGTCAGAATATCTCGTGTGCATCCCTAGTGGAACGTCTCATTGTTGCCGTCTGTTGGCACCCCTTTGCCATCTCCTCGGCCGCCCTTCGCCTTGGCGCGTCTGAAGGGCTCTGACGGGCCTTGGATTAGACCCTTTGTCAGTTGCGGACGAGGCCTTTCGTGTAGGACTTCCAGAGGGGAGAGCGACACTTGCAACAAGTATTTGTATTGTACTGTGCATTATGAATACAACGCTGTCTGGGAGTGGAGATGTGGAACAATGCATTAAGGGGAGAATGAAATAAGCGGCAAATATTGACAGAAAAGGCTCAAAACAACTGTAAAATTAATGGTATGAATTTATGAAAATTGTCTTTATTGAAAATTATAAGTAATTTCTCAAAAAGATTGGTTTAGGAACACAAACTAATATTATTTTTTACAGATTCACAGTTAATGTATGGTAAATTCCATAGCTATAGGAATGAGGAATACAAAATGAAAGGATTATTCAAGGGATGAGATGCTTGCATTACCTAAGATAAATGCACAACTAGATTCGGTTATGTGTATTTCTTTTATGTCGCATTAATCGTGTATTAAATGTAAACTTGTAAAAGTTAATGATAATGAAAGGTTTCATTTATAATGCGTCATCAAAATATTCTTGCTAAATTAACACGCTCGCAACACACTTCCAGGGTTTTCGATTTTCAAACTATAAAGTGAAAGAGTTCTATATTTCATCTTTTATATTTGTACATTTTTTATATTTATTTATTTGCATTGAATTACTAAACACATTATATTGTTGATGGGGGTCTTAAACTTAATCAAAATAGTTTTCAATTATTTTTTTAATATTGCGTTTGCATGGGAAATTTCATCTTTAACATTGTATTAAACATCAAATACTAGATTTCAATATAAAACAATGTTTACTTGCGAGTCATCGTTTTGACACTAAAAATTATCATTCGGGCAATGTCAGAGAGAAAGAATTCGAAAATTTTAATTGTTGCTTACGAATAATTTTATGCAAATAGGGATTTTTTTTCATAGAGACAACTACTTACAATAGGTAACTAAATGACTGTTTTCTTTTTTGACAGTTGTAGGCCAGGTCCAGAGCACATTTCAATTACGCAAAAAAGTCATACCAAAAACGTGTAATAGTCATGAAGTAATGAAGTTCGACGTTTAGGTGCTGTATAATTGTAAAAATATATTTATTTATATTTATTTATTATTAGGAAGTGAGTTTGCAATCAAAACTCTAGAAAATTTATTTGCCATGCTCCAACAATCAAATTCCCCCCAAATTGTTGACAGACATTTCTCTCTTTAACATTCACACACTAAGGCTATTTTGGAACAAATAATATTTTTTTAGTTTTACTTGAGATACTATATTTTAAACATGATGTACAATTCACGACCAGGACTAACATACTATTTCGAACACTTTCATTTTTATTTCCACTTACTATTTAAAGAGTAGTTCATTTTGTCCTCACGATGTGTATTAAATTCCAAGCTGGCAACATCTGAATGTTACTCATTTTGTAGCTCCACATACTACTGGAATATTATCATATCTTCGTAAACGAAATTGACAATTGACTCCACCGAATGGCATTACGCGGAACCAGTCACCGACACATTCCCAACAGTGCAGCCACTACACCAACGTTCTACCACGCAACGCCCCACAGCGTCCGTCGGTGCGGAAATAAACTAGCGCGCATGCATTTTACAGCGAGTATTTGATTCAGATAATAACCAACAGTTATTCGTATAACTACGCGGCTGCGTTGAACCTCTGTGCCAAACAGAGCGGCGGGTTTGGGGCGCACGGCAATACAATCGCCATTTTGTGGCGGAACAGAGACGTTAAATACATAATGAACAAGCTGGTCGCGCGCGCCAAAACCACACGCCGCTGCATAATAGATGGCGCCACGTGTTGCCACATTGATCGACGCGTCATGACACGAGCTCATAGTCACCACTGCCATCTCTACCACCGCCAACTCCACTGACCAGCACGCCCTCACCGCAGCCGCCGCCCCCACGCTTCCAAATATCGCTATGGTCCTTACCACTCCCACCTCTCCGCTGCTGTCGCCCATCCTCACATGACCCCCCCCCCCCGCCGCTCTACACCGTCCACACCGTCCCCGCCGCTCCCATCGCCCTCACGACCCCCGCAACCCCACCTCCGCCGTTCACGCCGCCCAAACCGCTCCCGCCGCCCCGTCCCCTTCATCGCCCCCGCCGCCGCCGTCGCCTCACCCCCTTCATCACCACCGATCGACTTCAACCCCCCGCCACCCCCGCCGCCCCGCCCGCTTATTCGCCCCCGCCATCCGATCGACTTCACCGTCCCCGCCAACCCCGCCACCCCCGCCACCTCGCCCCCGTCTCCCGCCCCCTTTATCACCCCACCGCCCCCCGCCGCCCCAACCGCCCCCGCCGCCCCCGCCGCCCCCGCCGCCCCGCCGCCCCCGCCGCCCCCGCCGCCCCTGCCGCCCCCGCCGCCCCCGCCGCCCCCGCCGCCCCCGCCGCCCCCGCCGCCCCCGCCGCCCCCGCCGCCCTCGCCGCCCTCGCCGCCCCCGCCGCCCCCGCCGCCCCCGCCGCCCCCGCCGCCCCCGCCGCCCCCGCCGCCCCCGCCGCCCCCGCCGCCCCCGCCGCCCCCGCCCTGTCTACTTCCTCGCCCCCACCACTCCCAACGTTCAAGCCGTTCCCACCGCCGACGCCACCCACGCCTCCTTCATCGTCCCCGCCACCTGTCCCACTGTTCCGTCCTCACCCCGCCGCTTATGCTGCCCACGCCGTCCCAGTTCACCTCGCTATTGTGCTGGCCAGCTAAAAAGCCGAACTAACGGGACAACTTTTGAAAAATGTCACTGTCGGATGAGAACATACATTTATACTCGATTTAGGGTAGTTTCGTTTCGTTTTATGTTGGCAAAAGTTGTTGCCAACCGTCACACAAATACCCTGTATATATTACTATCAAGCGGTAGGGACATTTTGTACAATTTAAGTTTGCAATGAAACA
>BLKR01006533.1:0-55467 GCA_011170035.1 Teleogryllus occipitalis
GCACTGATTGGTGAAGTCTGTGCTTGGACATAATAGATTCCTTGCACAGCGAGAAGGTCTGTGAAATATCCCGCTCTTGGGTTTCTGCGCATGCGCCAACACACACTCCAAGAAAAAACTATTCCAGTAGATTCAGCTACCAACTTACATCGATTGCCAACCGATCTCTCTATCACGTGGTGTAAAATTTTATTCCCACCTGTGACGGAAGAGGTTGCTGCTAAATCAATATTCGCATGACGCAACATGATTCTGGCATTAATGTGAATATAATTTTGTAAATAAATTATATTAATTATATTTACTGAATTATTTATTATTCATTTAAATGTGTATATATAATTATATAATTTAATTGGAATAAAATTCTTTTAACAATCAGTGGTGGGCAAATTGAAATGAACAAATGTAAATAAACAGGATAGGGCACTATGGACATTTTCCGAACTCTGACATTGGCGTTCACAATTGCTTGAGTTGAGAAGAAAATGTTGGACAAAAACTTATTTTGCCTTCACAAGCGATTTGTTACATGGTTGCATCACATGAAAGAGTTCGATAATATCCCTACCAACACAATACGCACTATATGCTCTAACGGTGTGGTCTCGCTTCAAATCGAATCTAAAGGACCTGCATTCCCGTGTCAGTGAGAATTAACAGTTGTTGAATAAATAACATTCAGATACAAATTAAGCATAATAGTGTCATATATGTCACTGCGCCAAAAGTCTTGTCCATTTTTATCAATAGTGCTTTCCTCTGATTTATGAGTAAATTTTAGTATATTCAATTCGTAGATTAGAATTTATTGTACCTAAAGCTCAGATTTCTTCACCTGCTTGCCGACAAACGCAGTATCTCTTTCCAGAGACTTTGCAAAGAGGGGGGCGTGCAATGATTATCAGAAGTGGATGATTCGGAAAAGTAGAGTTGGCTTCGTAATAGCTTTAATGCCTTGAGTAGAGCCGCATAGTACCATGCAATGTTTGACGTTCGAATGCCGTAATAACATTCTAAATTTCCGTTCTTAATTCCGCATGAAGGTTGGTGAAGGGTGTGAGGGCGCTGTCACTTGCTGAGACGCCTGTTCGGGGGAGGCGTTGTGGTGACAGCCGCGGAGAAAGCGAACAGCCACCTCACGAGGAAAGTTCTCCGGAGACAGCTCTCATTTGGCCAATCGCTTGGGGAAGGGAAAGGAAAGGTGGCGGCGAACAAAGCGCTGCGGCGGAGGAAATTTGAATCAACACGTCACATCGACGCCTTCGCCACAAAGGAGCAGAAAACTCTTGAAAGGAACCGACTCCCCCACCCCTTCCGCCTTATCTTTTGCTCGCCCGCCGCCGCCATCACAAACAGATTCACGCTCGCCCCTTCGCACTCAACCACGAACTCTCTCGCCTGTCTATTCCGTGACTCACCCGATCATTACCTCCATTCGCTCCTCTCATCTATTCACTTGCCACTCACCCACTCGTCTGCACTTATGTCCACACACTCACTCGCCCGTCTGCATCACCAACTCGCTCACATGCCCACTCAAACGCACACTTGTCTCGTCCACAGGTCTTACAGACCTCAGACCTCCCAGGGTCTCACACGCACTCTCGCCTCCCCGCTCGCCCTCTCGCTCACTCGCACGCCTGACAACCCACGCGTCGTGATTGGCCTGCTTGCTCACCTCCTCCCTGCCTCGTCTGCATGCTTAATCGCTCACGCGGTGCCTCACTCCCTCGTTAAACATCTCGCCAAGGAATCGCTTCGCTGATTGTCCACCTCGCCTTCGCCTTCTGCCACTTTTGGTCCGTTCTCTGGGGAACCCGTTCGCCCGTTCGCCCGTTCGCCTTCCCTCTCTTAGAGCGCATCTACAAATTCTTTACTCCGTGCGAGGTTCCTGGCTACTGTTTATTCTCTGCTATTAAACTCGTTCACTGTAAAGTTAGTTTGCTTAGCAATGGGAAGTGTCAATAGTGGCAGAGAACTTCACTCGTTATTCGCTTGCTACTTTCCTAGCCAGCTACTCGCTCTCTCTGTGCAAAAGGTTCTCTACTAATGTATCTAATATTTCCTCCACATCGAGGTGATAGCTGAGATACTTAACATTCTTCAAGCTGTGCTGCACTCTCTCGCCGAGAGAGTGATAATGACACCAATTATCTCGCTATCAAGTAAGTTGTCTGACTTAGTGTGAATGAGTCTTCGCCAGTTCACTACGTCGCTCGACAACTCACTCTCGTGTGAACTCCCGATGTTCTTTTACATTTGTATTTGGTTTCCCACAGGCTTATTTATGTCACAAGCCGCTTATTTATGTGAAAACCCGCTTGGGAAGCAAGCATAGGGGACGAACTCGAAACGATGAGGTCGCAAATGACGAAGGCGAGACGGCAAGTTTGTTTTGCATACTGCCTTTGTTCCAAATGTGTCAGCGGCCGTTGTGTGCCGCCAGGGACCGTTGTTCGAATCATAACGTGGCCATGGAAAATCATCTTCCGGTCATGAATCGCCCAAGTTGTCTCTGCGGCGACACGAAAGCTAGTTGGCGCTAGGCGGCTGAGGCTCAAAGTTCCTGAACCTCGGATAGGGCGGACCTTCGACCTGGAGGTATTTTGGCGTAGCGGATGCCCTACGAGGCCGTATGATTTGCGGCGTGACATTTGCTAACCCACCACCCTACTCGCATAAAAAGCAGATATTTCTGAAAGTATCTGCTCATGCGCCTTCCAATTACTTTACTGGTCTCTCTAACCGTCTGCGTTTCTATGATTCGTCCACCCATCAATTCGCCTATTTAATTGCCTTCCCCTTCCTCTCCAGTCACCCACTCTCCTATCCACTAGCTTATTCGCATAATCGCCCACCGGCCCCACCGCCGCCTGCCCGTCTTCCCAATCCACTAACGGCGCACTTAGTCGCCTTCTCCCCTTCGCAGTCGTCTACTCGCCTATCCACTGGCTTACTCGCCTACTCGCCCACCAGTCTCGCCGCAGCCTCCTCTCCCCAGTCCCCGCTCCCTAATCCATCACGTGGCCTTCTCTTGACGGAGCGCAGACAAAGGCGCAGCGGCTGATCGCGCCCATTGTCAGCCACCCCCGCCTCCAACGCCGCCGCTGAAAAATGAAGATCGCGGCGCGCGAGTGACGGACAAAGGAGGCGGGACAGCCGCGGCCCCAAAAGCGGCGACCGGACGCACAAGGAGACTTATCACGCGACGCGCGGATTCTGGACATGGACGAGGGGCGGGGTGGGGTGAGGGGCGGGTCGGGGAGGGCGGGGAGTTGAGCGGTGCGAATGCTGTGTGGTGGGTGCAGCGGGGTGCTGAGCGGGTAGACGCTCGCGGAGGAGGAAATGCGGTGGTTCGGAGAAAGTGGAACGGAGCGGGGAGGGGTGGGGCGGAGTGGCGCAAGGGTAGGGAGGGAGGGAAGGAGAGGGAGAGGGCTGGATGGGAGGAGCAGGGAGGTGCTGTGGAGCGGGACGGGGTGGGCGAAGATAATTTTCCGGCACCACCCCACCGATGGTGCGGAGGGTGGCCCGGTGGGAGACGGGGTGGACGTATGCCTTAGTATGTATACAGCGCAACCTAGAGGCAGGGAGCTGGTTAAAGCGGAGGAGGTTAGCGACCGCGTGTCATGCATAGTGCAAATGGTTAATTGTTCGCTTTTCTTGGGTAATTGTGGGTATCGCATTTCTTCAGAAATTCTGCCCGATGCTCGTTTCCACCGGGCAGTTTCTTTCGGGCTTTCTCATAACGACACATTCTACATATCAAACCATTCAGCTTCCTCTCACGCTTGTAGGAGGAAGCTGAATTGAAGTTATTGAAGTCCCCATGAGCCTAATTTGGAGCATGGGGTGCATGCGGACTGCAGTACCATTAACTAGTCTCCTACATAGAAATATACATTGATATAAAGTAGTGAGATCTACCAGTCGCATTCAGTCCCCATTTTCTATCATACCCATTTTCTTGGCCCTAATTCCTTTTGCTCATTTAATCAGTGCAAACATTAATTTTAAGAATTTGGGCTGAGTTTTATACACAATTAGAACAATTTAATACTTGAGATCTTTTTAGTTGAGTCCAGCAGTGTAATGTTTTGTAGCTGAGAATTGTTATTTTCATTGTTTGTGGTTCCAAGCTGTGATCGTGCTTAGAGCCTATTAAGGTCCTAATTCGGCCCCTTTAATGCGAGGAAGACACCAGGAAACAGTGAAGGTATCTCCTGCTAAGCTGTGAGTCTTTGAATCTGGAGCAAAGTAAATTGGGTCAATAACTTTTGTAAGAAGAAAAGAGTGTGCTGCACAACTCCCTTGAGCACACATGAAGCACTGAGATTCGATTAATTAACTTAATGTATTTGGAATATTCTCTACCACACAACTGTATGACTATATCACACAAGACATTTTTAAGCGATGAAGGACTTACCACTTTCACCACTGAACTTAGAGGCATGTCCCCTTTGTTAGAAGGGTCAGCAAGAAATCACAGTTCTCTCATTTTGTGCGGGTTTAACCAGAGGCTGTGAGGGGGGATCATCCGACTGCATCCCAAGTTAATTTTTGTCCCACCTTCTCTTCTCATCCCCTCTCACTTTTCGTTTCCTGAGAAGGCATAGTGCGACTCCTCCCGTTTCGTTCATCCGGTGTTTCGGAGGGAGTAAAAAGGTTAATGAATCCCTAAGGGCGCTTAAGGCTTAAAGCCCCGTCGCCGTCACTTCCGCCACGTCCCTCTGCCTCACCCCCTGCCCTCATCCACCTGCCCTCCTCATCCTCCCCGCACGTCCCCTCCGTCCACACTTATTCACACCTGGACATCCCACATGAAGCCTCCCCGATAGAGGAAGGGAAAGGGAAGAAGGTAAGCGTCAATAGATGGAATTCAAATAGGCGAGACACCAATGTCCAAAAATATCGGAATAAAAATTGTATTTTCCGGGAGCAAAGATCTTCTCACTTCTGCAGACAAGACATTATCATATTATTCTGTCGTGTTGTCTAGTTCGACGAGGTTAATTAAGACAATCCATAGTTTAAAGAAGATGTCTACAAGTGAGTATAAATAAATTCTTGCCATTATAAAATCCCCTTTCTGCTTGCGTCTGGTAAAATATAAAGATTATAGTGTTTCCCAACAAACGACCTGAATGGGTTTTAGGAAAAATATAAATAGTGAGGCACATACAAAATTTTTCAAACCATTTTGCATGGCTTATTGTGAGTATTCTCAATTGATTGAACAAATTTATAAGTTTCACTGTTTCGGCATGGTACAACTGTTCCTGGCGTTTACAAAGACTACGATTCTTTATGTTTGGAACTTAAAGAACTCATATTCTTATTATCTTATTTCGAAATGAATAAGTGAAACTTATACCTTGAATTATCTCAACCATGTTAAATATACTAAGAGAACTCGGTAGTGTGTTTTGGAAGATTTTATTTTTAGAAATGTACTGAAGTTGCTGAGAGACGAGGGAAAAAAAGTAAATGAAAGTTCGCCTTACAGTAGGAGGCTGATTGAGTCGTTTTATGGCTTTGGCTGAAAGAAGCACCGCGGCTTTGATTCGGCCGCCCTTTGCTCGTCCCAGGGGAGGACGAACCCTTTGAGGGTCTGATAAAGGGCCTGCACTCGACTCTAGTAGCCTTCTCGCAGCCCATCCCTCCCGCCTCCTCCAACACATGAGCTCAGGAATAGGACACGCAAATGGTGTGATAAACCAAGAACCCCAGATGTAATTCAATGCTGAAATCGCCATCCACCGTTAGTAGTAATGAAATGTACGCAAGCTCAAAAATTAAATGACGTGAGTGCAGCCATGATAAAAATTGAAGTAAAATTAATAAATTAAGGATTAACATAGAGAGAATTTATGAGCATTGCAGGGTAACGGTAGAAATAACATTGATAATAGCAATGTAAATAATTCCCTTCATAAGATTGGTATAATCATTTGTAGATAACATCGGAAGTTAGTAATATTAATTATCGCGTAAAATACGGAGTATTCTCATTGGTGCTACTGTAAATTACTTCAAATGTACAAATGATAAGCAAACAATTGTTTCGAACTATAATAACAACTGCTCATTAAACATAATTTTCTTTCATGTGTATTCGTTTTGAAATCAAGCCCAATTTTTAAAAAATAGATAAATGAAGGTCAAACGTTTCTTCCCACTTTAGATATTTGTACGTTCAATGGACGAAGTAATACATTCAAGCCAAATTTCCAAGACAACGGCAAATCGTCAGGCTGCTAGTAAGAATTCTTGATCAATATTGATATAATCATATATATAGTTATAACAATATTCGTTACCAATAAAAAATTATTCCGTTAGGGAAGATTTAGACGCAATCTCCCTTTAATGATGGATCGATTGATGAGTGACTTCCGGCTCGTCAGCTGGGAAGTTCAGGAGTCTCTAAGTATAACTTTTTACCGTGGGAGGGGGCGGTGATCTTCCTCAACTCGATGGTGAGATCCGGCGCCGACCCGGATTTTCCTCAACCAGGTATCTCCCACCAGCGTGGCACCACCCCAACCGGATCAAGCCTTAAGCTCCGGACGGGTCTCCTGGCATGTGTGGTAGTGTAGTGCATGTTAGTGCACGTGTGTGTAAGTAAGGGGTGACGATAGAACAGGGAAGATGGACAGATCTCGCGCAAATAGTGTCGCGTTTGTGAGGGTACTATTTCGGTATTCGCCTGGTGTTGATCGGAGAAACCACGGAAAACTGTCGATCAGAGCAGCTGGCTGCTAGAATTCTCCACCAGAAAGCGGCTGAATTTGACCTAGCTACGTAGATATTACAGAAATTCTTCCACCGTTGGGACAAGGAACTAGGGTTGGGGGGGGACTTGGGTTGAACTAGGTTCAACCCTAGTAACTCCAGGGCGGAGGCACTGCAGTGACATCAGTGATGTCCTGGGCCACCTTTGCTGGTACCAGTCATCTATAAGATAATTTCTGAAATAAATACATCTGAGTAAATGTAAGTAAGCCGCCTGGTGGACGGCAAGGGGGACTCCTTCGCTACGGCGCTTAGTGACCAGATGACAGACCGAGGGGGGGCAGTTGCCAGTAACTTTTATCTGAATAAAAGAACCTCAGTGCGTCAAAAGTACAAACTGCCGGGAGTGGATGCGAGGGGCAGCGGATGAAGTGGCAAACAAAAGCCTCGCGGAGAGCGCTGAGAGCGATGGCTGTGGAGGCGGAGGGGGAGGGGGAGGACCGCTGCCTCCAATGGAGGGTAACAGGACTGTGGTCGCGGAGCGCTCTTTCAATAAACAGTTTTCCTTCAAAGGCTCCGCTTCCACGGATGCCGTAATCACCCTCGCCAATCTGCCTCACCCCCACCCTCCTCCCTTCTACTTCCCCCTCCACCTTCTCCCACGACTTGCCTCCCCTTCCTACTCTATCCCTCCTCCCTGCTGTCTCTTTCCCTTCCCACGTATCCGACCCCACCCGTTCCCTCTCTTCTGTCCCTTTACACCTCTCCTTTCCCTCTGTTCTCTCCCCACCCATTCCACCCCCATATCCCCAAGGGGTTGCTCGTAATCGCATTTCTCTGCACGAAAGAAGCGAAAGGCCGCTGCACGGGCGGTGCGTCATTTTAAGCCGCTCGTCGGGGGCGCATTGGCTTCTCAGGAGCACAAGCAGGAATTTCGCAGCGAAGTAGGTACTGCAACAAATAATGTGTTAGCCTCTCGGTACCGAATACCTTCTCTGTGCTAATTAAGAGCAGAAAGTAGTTTAATTAATTTAAACAACCTGGGTTTTATCTTCAGGCGGGAGCAAATAATCCAATAGCTAAAGCGGTCGCCTTTTCTCTCCTATTTCTCTAACTGAACGGCAGGACGCCTTGTTCATTAGAGAAGCTGTCTCTTTTACTCTAATAACGAGCCATTTACTTGCTTCAACTCTAAGAAACTTTAGCGGTAAAATTGAACAGTCAGGAATATGGCACCCAAGGTCCCCAGCTCACGACAGCTGACCTGGTTAACGAACTTGAGTGCAGCAAAGCTGACTCATTGAATTTTAAGTGCAGACGCTTGCACATAGTTTGTATTTTGTGTAAGCCGGAAGACTCAAATGAATTGAGTGGAAAATGTCCGCAACGTAGATTTGTGTTTGGTTCCACGGGAGTGAAGGAGTTTTATGTACGTAACTTCATATTGAAGATATATACGTACATAAAATATATACGTCCGAAATCTGCCAATTATATTTTTAATATATTGGTTTTTAGAATATTTTATTGTCTTTTATTTTCAAAGTATTTTTTTCTAAACCCGCAAGACTTATCAACTGTCACTTCGTCACTGCATTGCAAAACCGGTAGCATATTTGTAATATAGCAGGCAATGTGATACGAAATTAATGTAATATGACAATGCGATAAAGCAATACTTAATCTGCGACAGGTCATGTTATATCGCGTAGTAAATAGAGGCACTTTGCCAACCTCTTATTAATCGTTACGTCTGCTCCAAATGAAACGGATTAATTGATGCATTCTGAGCGCTAGGCTCGTTTGTTGAATGGAGGGGGTCTTAAAGGCGTATCAGCGCTCTTTTATCGATTCCCTCACCGCCCATGGGCCGTGAGACCCCCCGCCATTAAATGGTGTTTAAACCCCAACTATACAATTCTCAATCGTCAAATATGAACTAAACCTACATAAAATAGTGGAAAATATCCGACTAGGAATCGCAATAGTACGTTAGCATGATGAAAATTGAAAGCTGCTCTTCTTCCAACAGACATTGTCAAGCGCAGATCTAAGCCCTCACTCGCTTTCCACTCTCGCCGGATGTGTTTGTTCGTGGAAAAGACCTCATTTTAGTCCTGTTTTGGGGGCAATCTGCGCCTCTGGTTTCGCGCACGTGGATCCGCTATGGGAGCAATCGAACCACCGATTGCGCTTTGTCTCTGCGCTTAAACAAAAGCGTCGCGTCGCTTGGCGCAGGGGGCGCTGGCGGGAGGGGCGGTGGGGGTAGGGTTGGGAGGTGGCCGTGGCTAAAAGCCCTAAAGCGCTAAAAGGCTATTTGCGCGTGGGAGTTATGGAGCTCTCCCGAGTTTTTACTTAAGGGCTCGTCCTTTGCGCCCTGCAGCGACACCACCTGTCCTCCGAGTTCTGCGAGGAGTTAAAAGCACGGAGGGACATCTCTATCATGTATGTAGTGTGTGTGTGTGTATGTGTATACACACACACACACACACACATATATAATGCATGCAAGTATAATTTAAGAACTGTACAAAGTATATGTCTGAAATGCGGGGGTATACATCTATGTAAAATATACATTTATGTGTTTTTGTTTCTCTAAAAATGTTGAAGTACTGTAGCTACAGCCTCCAAATTTTGCAAGAATGCTTTGTTCATGCTGAGCAGAAACAAACGTTCGGCATTGTTGCTGGGAGATGCGAGGCGGAGCGAACGAGATTAATGCATTGTTGTGATAAATTCCTAGGCAACGTCGAGGACAATCAGTTCGTGAATAGCAAATTAACGAATTTCTCGCTCTCTCGGCAGGCATATAGGAAGTTCCCTGCAGCTGTAGTAGGACGTACATTGCCGAGACCGGGCGCACGGTGTCCGAACGTCTTTTGGAACACATCTCCCATGACAATAAGGACCGTTCGGCTACAGCGCACCACTCAGTTTCGGGACCTACCATCGATTTTGACAAGACCCGGCTCCCGCACAAGGAAAACCGGTACTGGCCTAGACACAAGAAAGAGGCTCTGGAAATTCATAGACGGCCGCACAACATCACCGCGGACGCCGGCCTCAACATTAGCCATGCCTGGAAAGTCTTACAACCATCAATCCGTGACTTTGAGGGGGCTGCCCCACGCCGTCCGACTACGAAGACATACAGCGCGAGGCCCAGGTTGGTGCAGACCGCCAACCAATTAGAGGGACCCCTCCGTCAATCACGGTGCACTTGCCCCATCCGGGCGTCCAGGCCAGACACTTTATAATACCCGACGCACAGCAACGCGGTGTCATGGCCCTGAGGAAGCCTGCGACATGACAGGCGAAACGTCAGCCTCTCAGCCCAGTACGCGGCGTCATCCGGACAGCCAAGAAGTCATCGACTCGAGTTGCTAGAGCTTACGTGTACACGAGGCTAGAATTATGCCCAGGACATATAATGAAAAGTAATGCATTCCTTTTAAAAGGAATAGAATAAAAATAATATCCTGAAGATAGAACTTGCAGACTGTTAGTTGTAGTTATATTCTCTCAAGGAGACACGCTATTGGGCGAGCCAATTGCCCAAACTTTTGTCACAAAACGCAATACAAGTTAAACAATGAAATCTCTTTTGAAGTCTATTGGTTTTGCTTTTTAATTATATTCCAACTTTTCATTGAATTGTTCTAAAATAACTCTAATGCTTTGTTTCGTAATATGCATTTGGAAATATTTATCCTAAATGTTTCTGTCTTCCTCTGAATTCTTCTAAATGTCCCACATTAAAACACCGTACGGGTTTGACTATAGTTCGTAAGCTTACTATAATATCTTTATAGATGATTTCTCGGCTGACTAGCAGAATGTTCTCAATGAAATCATTGGTATGTCAATTCTTGCACCCTTGGTTAAATTAATAAATATTCGAGAATGTCCTCAACGATTTTCTATTAATGAGACTTCATAGTTCCCACAAAATTAATACACTGTCGTGACTTTGCCTATCTTTGCTTCGTATGAAACATCTACTCACGACTGATTATATTCAGCTTCCTATTGAAAAATTATTCCATCTATGGCACTACTCTAGTATGTATCCCCTACAAAAACAGTCTCTTTTAATTTGAAATTCCAACTACTACATTAATAAAATTTCCAATTACAATTTAATACTATAATTTAAACATTTACAAGCTCTCAAACCTCAAACTAATCATAAATTCCCGCCTCTCATCATTTAAACAATACCTACCCTATGCTAAAATCCGCTCGCATCTCACCAACCGCTTACGGGCGTTCGCTTCAATATTTTTCTAGAGAACGATCCCATGCGTCACTTTTACAAGATTACATCTCTCAACACCCATTCCTGACCCTCTTCAGATAATGTGTTCGGGGCTGTGTCTATCAGCACAGCGCTATGACTTCAAGCAAGGAATATCACACTTTGTTGATCCGTTGTCCTAACAAAGCGTATTCTTTGACTTCGAGTTTGCAAACAATGCTGTTATTACTAACGCTGTGTGCCGCTTATATAAGTAAAACTAAACCCAGGCTTCTTAGCTTATCACATTATGTTTTGTTGGTAAGTTGGAGCTGCCGCTGGCCAACGCCCCCTGCGTTTCGAACTCTCCGTTTCTCGCAGGGGGCCTGGGCCGAGGGAGCGCTGGTGTTCGTGGGTTTGACGCAAATTAAAACAGTATCGGCCACGGCGCCCGCACGCCACTTTCTCGTTAACGGAACGGAACGAACGCTAAAACGGAGCTCTGCCTTATCGGCTCCGTTCCACGTTTGGAAAAGGCGCTCGACATCCGAGACGCCCACTGCCACAATTCGCCCTTCACGCCTCCCTCTACGCCACTCCTTCACTTCTCACTCCCTCCCTCACCCATTCATCTAATTTCCCACGTTCCCCCACCGCCAACATTTGCAACAAGAGAACGCAACGAAGAAGCAAGGGACGTGGGCATCTTGGATGCTGTCGAGGCATTCTGCATTTATCTCGAGAACATCTTCATTTACTGTCATAGCAATCTTTTGTCAGAAGTCAAGAATCACGATAGATAGCTGGATGGCCGTGATCAATATCGTTTAATCAAGAGATTCATATAAAATGAATAACTTGAAAATGCGGTGAAAAATCTACATTTTGTGAATGGTAAATCGACAAAACCTTATCGCGTTCAGCTGAACGGTTGGCGGGCGGAACCGACCCAGTGAACCGCTTCCGTGTCGGAATTCCTTTGCACGAAATACTTCCATCAAGAGGTTGATAAATCATGCTTCGAAGTATTTGGGCTATCTGAATGGGTCGAATTAAGATACGCATTGCAGAATAGCGTCATTTATAGACTCCTATCGAACAAGTGAAATATTTTTCTTCTTGAAGGTTTCTAGAATTGGCCATAGAGGCGAGCATGGAGAGTGGGAGATGTTTTCATTAGGGGCGTGTCTGGAGCATTTTGGTGCGTCACGCCGCGAGCTACCTGGAGCGGTAGCTCAGTGCATCAACTGATGTCACTGCAGCGCCTCCGACCGGGAGGTCCTAGGTTACACTCCCCACGGCGGCAGGATTTTTGACACTTAGCTTTTCAGTTAGGTCGAATCCAGTCGCTGCCTGGAGGAGAATTCTAGCGGCCGGCTGCTCTGATCGGTAGTTTGCCGTGGTTTCTCCGATGAACAGCAGGTGAATGCCGGAGCAGTACCCTACCAAACGGGCCACGGACCGCGCGCGATCTGTCCTTCCTCTTCCTTGTCCTGTCCTCTCCCCTTACACACACTTACACTAACATGCACTACACTACCACATATTCCGGGAGACCGGTCGGGAGCTTAGAGCTTGTTCCGGCTGGGGCAGTGCCCCGCTGGAGGGAGAGTCCTGGTTAGGGAGAAACCCCCACTAGCTGACGGTAGGTCGGCGCCGGATCTCGCCATCCAGCGGGGGAAGATCACCGCCATCTCCCAAAAAACATGTACTACACTAACGGGGCTAATGACCAAAGCAGTTCACGCGCCCGGAAACACGAAAAAATCAATCAGTCAATCAATCAATTAAGCGCTCGTTCTCGCGCGGGAAGTGGCTGTCCGATGGAGACGGCGAAGGACGCGTCGGGCGGTACGATGTGGGATTCCATACAGAATCACGATTCCTGGAAGTTCTATTGATTAAAACTAATTATTTGATTGGTGGCAACTAATATAAATTATCAGCCTCTCTCAACAATTAAAATTTAACATTTATTCTTAAATTACAAATTCTAGTGAGCTCATGAATTAATACTTTTTCTATTTACAACATTAAAATACAGAATGGTTTTGAATATAGTTCGTAAGCATACTACCGTGTGTTAGATTATTTCTCGGTCGAATCAGTAGAATGTCAATGGAATGTCCTTGGTATCCATATTCTCGCGTTCTTGTCTATCATTAAAATAAATTTAAAATGTTTCAGAATGAAATGCGGTTGCGACTTTTCCTATCTGCTTCGTATGAAAAAGCTACGCACGACTATCTTCAGCTGTTTATCGAAAAATTCTTCCATCTACGCAGCTATTCCAATCGCCTCAAAGCAAGGTGTCTATTTGAATTCAAAATTGCAACTGCATTAATAAAATCCACAGTTAACATTCAATACTAATATTTAAATAATACCAAGCTATCAGACTCATCATAAGCTCCCGCCTCACTATCATTTAGATAATACCCCAGCCTATGTTGAAAATCCGTTCGCACCTTACCAACCGCTTATGTGTGTACGATTCAATGTTTTAGAGTCTGATTCTTTACGTCCTCTTTTAAGATCACGGCTTTCACTTCCCTCTCCACACCTTTTGCATGTAATGTTTTTGCCATCTGAACAGCTCTGAAACCAAGCATAGGATATTACACTTCGTTGATCGGTTGTCCTAGCAACGCTTATTCTTTGACTTTCAAGCTTGCATACAATGCCATAATTACTAACGCTGAATGCTAATTTTAGCATTCAAATTCAATCCGGGATTCTTTGCTTATCACAATATTTTTTTCTCTGTACATTTGTTTAGTAGTGGTCCATTGATCACGTTCATACGAGCAATGTAGTTGTATAAAAAGGAAAGCTAGGAGATACGAAAGCTAAGAGTAATATAGTTGTATAAAAAGGAAAGCTAGGAGATACGAAAGCTAAGAGTAATATAGTTGTATAAAAAGGAGACCTATTGAAATTGTATTAAGTCGTGCGCTGACCATCTTTGCGCATTTTGCCCTGAGGAAGGTCTCGGAATGGCGACCGAATCGTTGGCACCTGTGCCTAGGACGCGACGTCCCCCCAACAGCCAAGTAGCTACTGACTCCGGCCGCAAAAGCCTACGCTCTTCATTGAAACTAATTTATTACATTCAGTGAAAATTTTACGAAACTATTAATAAAATAAGTATTACGCATTTATTGACATTAGTTTCTGTTTTTTGAAACACGTTTATGGCTTTTTAGCTTCAAAATTAATTGAAAATAATCCGCACCTTCGCACTAAGGCACTTGCACGGCCCCCTGGGAGATGGTTGCGCAGCACTCGGCAACAAACGGCGGCGTTCATTTCCTGCTCGCCCGTCATCCACTTTGACGGCGCCTTCTTTCTACGCCCCCGAGACAGCGTTGCTCGTAAAGAATAGGCAGAGGGTTACTTCAGTTGCTTGTGCAACCTATACGAATGAGATTGCTTTTTTTATTCGCTGCCAAATGAGAGAAAAGAAGGATCTTGGAGGTGTGTACTGTAGTCGCTCGTAGGCTAAGACATGTTGAACCGCTAATTAATTGTGACCTGCACGGTGCGAGAGGGCATTGCGCTGGGTAAGAAGCCGAAAATAGAAATTGTTGGACACCTGGTCGAGGGAGTGGACACATTTGAGAGCTCGCCCGTTAGTCCTTCGTGGCGATGGCGACTCTTGACCTACGCGGGCGGCACCGCGAAATTATTCACTAAGGAACTAATAAATATCTTTCTCGTTAGAAGTTTTGCTGTCAAGTGGACAGCGGAAAGTTAATTATATTTAAAACAATTACACTTGCTGCATTGATACAAACATTGGTAGGTGTAACGATTACAACTGTATACTATTATAATAAAGTTCTTTATAAAATAGTATTGATGTTTAACTTTGAAAAATTAATTTTTAAATAGATTGTTTCACATGCTACAATTTTTGTTGAGAAAATAATTAACCGCAATTTTTATACAGCTTTGTTAAGGTTGACTAGGGTTCATTTAATACAATTGGTGAATGCATGTTCTTTTGGCGCCTCGCCCGTCGTTTTTAGAACTCGTCCCAAGGTGATCAAATGATGGTCTGGAGGAGGCGACTGAAGACAACAGCTGACATGGGGGGGCGGCGCTGCAGTCACCCTCGTCCGTGAGCAAGTGGCAACGAGAGTCCCCGTCTCAGCTGAATTCGCCTTCTGCGGACGGGTTGACAGATTTTAAAATGTTCACAGGATCGCAAGCAACAAACAATTTGTTTCGTCCGCTCACTGTCTCCAGGTGGGGGCGCATATCCTGTGTCAGTAGTTCCTGATGTGTTGCAAATCCTATTTTAGGTGGACAGTAGTCAACGCAAATCAGAAGCTATTTCTTAACCGATAAACTGTAAGCTCGATTGCGTTGCTGCTGCTTCTGAATCTTGATAGCGTGTCTTGTCTGCAATCTCCTGAATCTCTCACGAAAGTTCGCCCCCTCATTTTGCCCCAGTAAGCCCTTGATGGGAGATTGGCTTTTATATTTGTAGGTGAAGGTTTTATAGTAATCACTGCAGTCAGTTTTCATAAAACAGTTATTCGAACCACGTGAAGTCTCTTCTTTGAACTCGCAATGCGCGCAGAACTCAGTACTGACCACGGCGCGTGGAGAAAGAAAAGAGGGTGAGAGGAGAAAGTGTGATGGCAGCGCAGCAGAGGAGTTTGGACGGCAGAGAAGAGCGCAGCGGATTAAAGATGCAGGCGCCACTCGCAGCTGCTCTCCACTCCAACTCCCTACATCTTCCCTCTCACCCTCACCCCTTTCAATGCCCTCCCCTCCCCTCACATCCATCCCCTCCCGCTATAAACGGTGACACCTGCCCCCTCTGCTCCTTTCCCCTCCACTCAACCGAACAAACGGACCCCCAACTCTCTACTTCTTTCTTTGCCGATGAGTTCTACCCTCGCCTCTGAACACTTTGAAGCTATTCATGTATTACGTGCACCTGTCTTCTAACATTGTCTTAAAAATGCCTGCATTTTCTCTGCGTTCTTTCAGATTTAAGAGCTGTTCCATGCGATTTTCTTTGGTGTGATACTTTTAAAGGCACCCAGAAGACGTGAATGCACCACCGCAGGGTAACAGCCATTTGCCTCACCGAGAACCGCAGCGGACGATGACCTCACGGACTTTGGTTTCTTCATGACGTCACTCTCACAACTGAATATGTTCTTAATCGAAATCTTATACTTATCTAATTTTGAGACAAAGTCTACTGGAATTACTAGTGAGCTCTGAAGCGTGCAATATTCTTTTAGATTTTCATTTCAACAAAAAAGTTATTAGTAATACTGTTCTTCTTTATCCAATCATTTTATTAGGCAAAAATACATTGAATACTGTCAGGGTAGGAACACGTTCCAATTTACAATGCTGTAATTTGCATTCAGACGGTTAATACCTGTTAAAAATAATTCATTCGACTTTAACTGATGAACTTGGAAGTTGTTGTTCTGGAAAATAATGAATTGCAGCCAAATTAATTCTTGTCCGCAAGCTTACAGAAGCGGTAAAAGTGAGATCTATTTTTACTGTTTTGTTGTTCTGCCCTATTTTAAAAGCTGCCTTGGAATCACCTCTCCGCGCAGATGTTTGTGCGTTGCATTTGAGTGCGCTGAAGAGGAGCGAAGTGGAAACGACAGCCGCGCAGCGGAGCGGCCAAGCTCTGCAAGCGCGCAACCTCCACCGCCCCGTCCTTCCCGGCGGGCAGGCACCCCCCCCACACACACACACACACGCCGTTATTACCTCCAGCCTCCCCTCCCCCGCCGCTCGGAGGAGAAGTGGACCGCGAGCGCATAAGCAGCCCCCGCGCTGTCGCGAGGCGCTCGACGCCCCAGCTTTGCCACGCCCCCTCGCGGCGCCGCTTGGCGCGAACCGCTCCCTCCTCTCCTCTCCCTACTTTTCCCACCCATTAAGGAGAGCTGGGGACATCGTACAAACGTCAGTTTTTCAACCTGCGATTCCCCCCCCTCCATCTTTCAAATACTACTTCATTACTCGCACTGTTTGCTTTGAACGCGTTATACCAGTATTAATTTCTTTGGAATCCTGCCTTTTTGAACGCACACAGCTGATGATATCTTCACCCTTAGAAAGAATTGTCCCTATGAACTTGATTAGTCCATTCGGAAAGAACTTTACAGGCGAAGGGAATCGAGATTCTAAAATGTCACAGACAGGGGGGGGGGGTCGCTGCTCACCGTGTATGTAATGATGCAGATGCTACTCTTTAGTTTTTATCAGCTTCCTCCGGTTGTGCGGTGCGTTTCCCAATCACTCCACGTAGCTCTTTCAGCGGATATGTTCATTCGAGCATACGTCTGAAAACACATTCAATTGAAAGCTTCTTTGATGTAGAAACTTTAAACCAAACTTGCGCTTGATATATCTAGGAATTGAATATTATTCCTTTGCAAACTTGAAGTCGATTGTTATTTTTTATCTGTCCTTCGAGAGTAAAAATTAGTTTGGATCACTGAAGGAATAATGAACTATCATAAAAATGTAGCGTTGTCAGATAACACACAAAATATATCCAAGATATTTGACTGCATTTTTACACCAGAACTTTTAATTGCAAAGCATTATTCGAAAATTTATTGCACTTACCTATAAAACACAATTAACACAATTTGTATCGCTTCGCGGATACTGCGGGCTTAATTTTTCCTCCAGTTTCATCAGGTTTTAGAGCATTCAAAAACTTCCCTCCCTTCTTCAACCCTTTGCCCTGTCCGTTGCCGTGTGGTTGGGAGTTCCTCGACGCAATCGTTTATGTTCCTGCGTATTTAACCCTCTACCCCTGATCCTCTCCTGCGGGAATCTCCTCCTTTGCCTTCGCATGTTTCCCCCTCTGCACCTTCCTCTAGTCCCAGGGCATTCGAGAACTTCCCTCCCTTCTTCAACCATTTGCCCTGTCCGTTGCCGTGTGGGTGCGAGTTCCTCCACGCAATCGTTTATGTTTCTGAGCATTTAACCCTCCTCCCCTGATCCTCTCCTGCGGGAATCTCCTCCTTTGCCTTCGCATGTTTCCACCTCCTCTAGTCCCAGGGCATTCGAGAACTTCCCTCCCTTCTTCAACCCTTTGCCCTGTCCGTTGCCGTGAGGTTGGGAGTTCCTCCACGCAATCGTTTATGTTTCTGAGCATTTAACCCTCCACCCCTGATCCTCTCCTGCGGGAATCTCCTCCTTTGCCTTCGCATGTTTCCCCCTCTGCACCTTCCTCTAGTCCCAGGGCATTCGAGAACTTCCCTCCCTTCTTCAACCCTTTGCCCTGTCCGTTTCCGTGTGGGTGCGAGTTCCTCCACGCAATCGTTTATGTTTCTGAGCATTTTACTCTCCACCCCTGATCCTCTCCTGCGGGAATCTCCTCCTTTGCCTTCGCATGTTTCCACCTCTGCACCTTCCTCTAGTCCCAGGGCATTCGAGTACTTCCCTTCCTTCTTCAACCCTTTGCCCTGTCCGTTTCCGTGTGGGTGCGAGTTCCTCCACGCAATCGTTTATGTTTCTGCGCATTTAGCCCTCCACCCCTGATCCTCTCCTGCGGGAATCTCCTCCTTTGCCTTCGCATGTTTCCACCTCTGCACCTTCCTCTCGTCCTAGGGTATTAGAAAACTTCCTTCCCGTCTTCAACCCTTTGCCCTGTCCGTTGCCGTGAAGGTGTGAGTTCCTCCACGCAATCGTTTATGTTTCTGCGCATTTAACCCTCCACCCCTAATCCTCTCCTGCGGGAATCTCCTCCTTTGCCTTCGCATGTTTCCACCTCTGCACCTTCCTCTAGTCCCAGGGCATTCGAGAACTTCCCTCCCTTCTTCAACCCTTTGCCCTGTCCGTTGCCGTGAGGTTGGGAGTTCCTCCACGCAATCGTTTATGTTTCTGAGCATTTAACCCTCCTCCCCTGATCCTCTCCTGCGGGAATCTCCTCCTTTGCCTTTGCATGTTTCTCCCTCTGCACCTTCCTCTAATCCCAGGGCATTCGAGAACTTCCCTCCCTTCTTCAACCCTTTGCCCTGTCCGTTGCCGTGTGGGTGCGAGTACCTCGACGCAATCGTTTATGTTTCTGAGCATTTAGCCCTCCATCCCTGATCCTCTCCTGCGGGAATCTCCTCCTTTGCCTTCGCATATTCCCTCCCCTCCGCCTTCCGCCCCGCGCTGCCCTAAAGAGATTACCCCCCCCCCTGATCGCCTTCACCCTCCCCTCCCCTCCCCCCTCCTTCATGCGGCGGCGGCCAATCTCAAAAATAAAGTAGATACGCCGCCACGCGCCGTTCGTTTTTTCCGAAATTGGGTTTTAAAAATGCAGCGCGTGCGCCGCCACCACCACGAAACTCCGTCAGTGCCCCCTCCCCTCCCCTCCCCTCCCGGCCGCCGTGGCCCCGCACGGTCCGCGCGGCGAGTGGCAGGGGGCCGTGGAGGGGGCGCTTCGGCTGCTCGGCGCTGGACGGGGAGAGAGAGGGGAAAGAAAGGGGCAGGAAAGAAAAATACGAAGCAGATAGAAGATGGCAAAGCAGGGTACAGCAAAAAGTGAACTCGGAATGGCGAAACTTGCAAAAGGTGAAGGTGCTTCGAATCCTTGAATAAGGGAGAAAACGACGCATGGTTTGTGCATGGGCGATCGGAGAAACAAAAAGATGTTGCGAAAGTGCACTGGTAATCATGTTGTGAATGAGAAAAGAGAAGGATTAGGTGAAAGAATTAGGAATGGGAGAATCTAAAGAGAATAAACGAATAGTAAGGAAAAGGATCAATTGAACAAAAGGCTGTTCATACAAAAAGAAGCCGTGAAATTTTGTAAATGTGAATAAAAACGTAGAATCGTGTACCAAAAGAGACACGATAGCCGATGGGTAGGCAAGTAACGTGCACTTGTAATTGGAGAGCAGACTGAAAAGAGAGGCGAAGAGGTGAAAGCGGACGCCAAAGTTGAGCAGAGGAGTCGTGTAGTGAGAAGGGGCAGAAGGAGATGCAGTCAGAGTGCAAAGGAGGAGGGAGAAAACGGATGGGCTGGGCTGAAGCCGGGTTGGGTTGGGCGCGCGAACGAAGCGCCTGCAATTATTTAAAATCCAACTCCGGGCGCGAGCGCCGCGGGGCGGGCGCTGTTTGCGGTGCGCCGCACGGTCGCGTGGCGGCGCCACCTGCACAGCCCCACCTCTTCCATCAACCTATGTTTGGGCTATCGAACTCACGATATTCATTATTAACATATCTCTTATCCCATTGTACAGTAAAGCTTGGTCAATGTGAAATCTGTAGAATGCGGAAATCTGTCCAATGTAAACAGAATCGTGGCCCTGAAAATATGTCATGATTAGTTTGTAAAATGCGCAATCTTATCTAATGTGCAAAAATGTACAGGACCCTTGCGATTCCGCATTGAGGAAGTTGTTCTGTATAATGCACCTTTTTAATGGCCGATGCTCGTTTTGTAGTACTGTGGTACAGCTTCATGGTTGCTCAAGTTTTTGACTAATAGTATGCTCACTAAGCAAATAGATTTCGATTTCGACTGCGGATTTTGTGATCGCAGTGCTGAGGCGCCGCATGGAGGTGCCCCTGAGGAGCACTCGGATATTGAACGGGGGTGAATGAACACCTCCACAAATAAGAAAAATTATATTAAAACTATGTTATCCTTCTATTAGTTTTCAATATTTCGCGGAAATTATACTGTAATATATCGCTTTCATGAGTATGAACTTTGTTCGTATGTACAGTGTTGGTATTAAGTATTTTACGGCACAAAGCAGGAATGAGCGAGAATAGAAATTTCACCACACTTGTATTAACGCCGAACATTACATTATGGTTTTATAATCTAATATTTGAATGCCATTAATGTATCTCAGTAATTTCAAAATTTCCCAAGTTAATATAAAATTCTGGCGTTAGATACTATAAATGGAAAATAACTCTTCAAAGTTACTAAAAGCATGCTAAAATATAAACACGGAAACTTTTCTCTGTATAATAAGTACTGCAGTTAAACTGTAACTGGGCTCTGTCAAAGACACAATGTTGTGAATTTACGTTAATCTTGAACACGCGCTGAATTTATTTAGGACTCCTTATCCAATTAATCTATTGCGCAAAATAATATTGTGCTTTTTATTTAAGGGAATGGAATTGAAACGAGTGATACATACTAATACTTGACATTGCACCACTACATCACCGAAGCTCACAGCACAGCAGATCTCAGAAATATATTAAATGGTAGCACTAAGTATCTTTTTTCCATTGCGAAGAACCTTCCTATGTTAGACATCGTTTCAAAAATGAAAATGATCTCCACGTCACCTCACTTTATTTGGGCGTATTTAAAGCGACGTGACGAATTGCACTTCACTTTGTAAAGTAATTTAAAGTTAATTGCACTTCACTTTGAAGTTGTTGAAAAATGCAGGCAGCCAGAAATGCAATTCTCAAGAGACGACTTCCTTAACCGGTTCTGTCTTGGCATCGATCATGCATAGCTGGAATCGGAGTATCGCATGAAAGCCAAACTGCCTCGAGTTGGGGTTTCCAGACCACGACCTAGAGAAAGAGACCTTGGTGTTCAATTATATTGTTCAGCGCTCCATTCTAGTTGCCCCTTTCAATGATACGAGTCATGCAATGTCTCCGATTCCATTAAAACTCGTTTTGGTAACATTCCCAGTTCAGGAGGGGAAAAGGGAACGCTAATAAAAATAGTCCATGCGCAAGTGACGGGTCCTTGAGAGGTACGTATATTGAGTCGGCAGTGGGGCTCGCCCCCCTGTGCTGGCCCTACGCCCTTAGGAGGCCCTTCACGCAGGAGCGAACGAAAGCTGGGTCTCTGGGGAGCCCTTTGGGTGGACTAATCCACGAGGGGTATGGGCTCTGTGAGGGGGAGGGGCGATTGGTGTGCACAGAGAAAAAAAAGGCGAGCGGCGAGCGTGGTGCGACCTGCACTTCCTCTCCCTTTTCCGCCCTCTTCGGATGCGAATCGCATCCCGACACATCTATCTGGATTGAGACACTGGAAGGCCTCAACGAAACATAACGACATGTTTAAAGGTGGTGTGCGTAGATAGGGCATACGAAACAGAAATATGGAAAGAAAAAATAAGAAAAAAGAAAGAGGAAAGAAGTGGAATAAATGTAACTTCATTATCTGTGCACGTCTTCAAGAATTCAATGGAAAATGTATTCAAATTATCGTTTCCATGTTTTCGCGGCAGAAAGTATTATTCCTTGACGAAAAACATGATGAATAAGAACCCAAAATGTGTTGCTGATTTGTCCTTGAGAATAGATTTTATTACATTTTTATATACATTATTTATTTTCTCTGTATTCAAAATTCAAGTAGTATAAGGCTTAGTGTAGGAATCACAATATTTTGAAAACGTGCACTGAATTCACTTTTCATATTTTAACTGTTTTGACGCAAAATAAATAAAAAAATAAATAAGTAAATATTTAAATAAATAAATAAAATATGCGAACCATATAGCATTACAATTTCAATAACATGCAGCTAGCAAGGACAATCTAAATGTAATGAAGAAAGTTCCCATGATATACAGGCAGCTGTGTCACCAGAGAGGGTGTTTCAGAGATGTCCTGCTTGATAACTGGAATATTATGAGAATGAAGTTAGACCAACAGAAATTACAATATGTAAAAATTTAATAATGAAATACAAAATTAGTAAATTTATTCTATTAAATGGCTATCCATTCAAGGGCAAACGAAAATCACTTTTTTCTATTTTCAAATCGTCTTTGTATACCACTGGTTTTTGTACGTGAGTCACTTCAACATTTTACTTAATATCTCCATTCCTTAAACAATTTAACTCTTGAAGTTATCCTTAAATATTTTTGGGATAAGCTCTTTTGTAAATTTATATTATATTTATTCAATCTTTCAAATGTCTATGAAATGTGTTCTCAATTAAAATGGTCAATATCGATTATCTTGTGCCATTCATTCAACGAACAAAACATTTGAACTTTTTTAAAAATTAAAAACAAAAATATGGTTTATGCAAAAAAATGTAATATAAAAATTAACAACTGTTTTTTATAAGTTTCAGTTGAAATCAGCATGTGATAGAATGAGGACTTATACAATTTTAAACTAAATATAGAAATTGACTTTTCGAAGAAGAGAGAAAACCTCCACGCTCATTCCAAGTGAATTCATGAACGCCCTACATCTCTTGGGAAATATCGTTACTGGTTTTTATTTGCATGTGAAACGTGGGAGATGTGTTGTCATTATTTATACCCCAACGCATGGTATATCAAGATATAAATTGATTGGTATATTAATTTTATTGATGTAAACAAAAATTAAAAACAATGTGACTTCAGGTGAAGAAGTAAAATCTGGGTACTCTTTCTTGACCTCTACAACTGCTTCCCCACTTTCTTATACATAATTGAATGATGAATAAAAGTAACAATAAAACGGAATTACCGTAATCAGCGAAAGCGCATGATTGAGGGTTTTTCTAGTTCTGGTGTAGGCGCCAGCGAGTGAAATGTCTCCTTGTGAATGCGGGATGCGCCGTTTGAAAGACAAGGAGGGGGAATCGCGTTAGGTCGAATGCCCTTCTGCCCTTCACCCAGCCGTCCCTCCACCTGCGCCTTTCGCCGGGCGACGATCCGCAGAGCCCTCTGGGGACACCTTCTGGAGACAGCGCACAGTGTCCTGCACTGCTCAGCAAAGGGACGCAAATCTGTCATCATTCAAGCCCAGGATGCAACAGACAATTTTATGCAGACAGACCCACATTAAAGAATTTGAAAGTAGTGAACAATCAGAACTTTCGTGACAAAACGTTAGTTTTTTTTAAATAAATTTTGTTTGTAAATTTTGTCTAGCCCAGGATTGTCTAAGAATATATCTACTTTGGGATGTATTTCTTGCCAATGAATGGATACTATGTTTTATTCTTCCGTTCGTAACATGATTAAATAAAACTACAAACGTTGCGACACACCTCTTCAGTTTAAACGTATTCACTGGAGGATATAATCTTGAACAAAGGTGAAGAAAAAGTGATTATCCATTTTCTAGGAATCTATGGTTTAGTTAAAAATGAATTGAATTAGTTTTGTACTCCATCTATTTATTGTCATCCAATTACGTTCTTCATTGCTCGTAGTATATATTTTCGCCGCTGACCACCGCGTTTACCAGTTGGAATAATGGTTGAGAAACAAGCACGTTTTCGAACCAGTTGTATGAAATTTTGATAACCGCATTAACGTAATGACGCACCATTAAAACGCGGTTTCTGATTAATGATCAATTGCCTCTCTGGCTGCTATCGCCTGCCCCTTTGTCGCGAAAGGAAGTAGTCTGCTTCCTCATGTCGCTGTAGAAATGTATTCAAAGAAATTACTTTTTCTTTGGTGACTATGAGGGCGAGCGGAAGAAATCTCATCTCTGGGGCCACGCCCACTTGCACACGTGGGGAATAGAGCGACTGCTGGTCTTCATATGCCAACCAGTGACTGCTCTGAGCTGAGCAGAACGTTGGCGAGGGAGGTGGGGGCCGCGCCCACTGCGTTGACCTCCGCAGTGCAAGGGGAGGGGGTGGGGGAGCCTTTCAATCGCGCCTCCGCGCGCCCCATGCAGATGGCAGCACCGGCGCCCTCTGAATTCAGCGGCCGTCGCGCCGCGCCGCGAGGCTTCCAGGGGGCCCTGCCCTGCCCTCCCTCCCTCAAGGCCCCCTGCGACATGGCCGCCCGCGCCACGCGAAGGCCCCGCGGGGTGGCAGCGCTGGAAGTCACGTGCGATCGTCCTACATCTCTTCCTAATAGAGCATAAAAATGTACGGCCAGTGCCTGAGCAGTGCTTTACAACGTTATTGAACAAGTATTGTGCTCAAAAAAACATTTTAATGTTGTTAAGCATTGATATTAATTTACACGGATTAATGAACTCTTGAAATGTAAGAATTTGATCGAGAAACATCCAACGGCTTGCGCCTCCAAAGTGCAGTTAAGCGTATAGGAACAATAACGTTCGTGGGTATATTTTCCAGAACCAACACAAAAACAAGTGTCATTCATTCTTGACTAACAGCAGCAAAAATACTGCTGGAAGAACCCATTCACGAGAGATTTCCAAAAAGTAACAAGCATTCTGCTCAGCAAGTAAAATACTCTCGTATTACTCTGCAAGAAGGAAATATTTCAACAAAAACCGCCTTCACGAATTCTGCGATAATTTACGTGCATTAGAGATTGAGACGACTCTTGTCATATGAATAAAAAATTTAAACTAATTATAACAGAATTATGAATACGATTCATATAGTTTGTGAAATAAAATAGGAAAAGTGACGTTATGATATATTGTACTGGGATGGTCACACGCGTCAGGTGTCGACGCACATTATAAATTTTATTTAGTTTAAAATTGTGTGCCTCCGAGGTTTGATGGCCAGGAAAGACGCACCTGCCACGCTTGCGGCGCGCACAAAATGCACATCGCTGGTTGCTCCATTGTGTCGGAGGGACGCAGACGGGATGCGCCGTGACTCAACGGAATTTACGTACGCCACGTTGACAGGCGTTGCTACCCACCCAGCCCCGGGATTCCGATAACTCCCAACGTCAGCGAAATTCGCACGAAGACGCGAACTGGCAACGGTCGCAGGTGACACCGCGATTGTGCACAACGCACTGCGTGATTTCGGGGAGGGGCAAAACCGAGTGGGAGAGCACATGAGTTCGGGACCCGAGGAAGGCCAGTGCTGGTCCCAGGAACGTTCTTCTAACTTTAGCAACGGACGAGCTTCTTACGTTGGCAGCGGACGAGTAGAGACGCCGTAGGTCACGGAGGAAGCGCGGACATTCTTTTCAATGATGTATACGGGTGCGTGAAATCGGAGTTTGTGCTTTTCCAATGAAGTGAACGGGCGCATAAAGCTGATCGTGCGGGAGCGCGCTGCCGCATGTCGCTAGACGCCGCATCGAGTCGCTAGCCATCGCCGTCGCCGCCACCTCTTTGGTCGCTCCGGTGCTGCCTGGACCAGGCCGCATGCCGAACGATCGTCGGGGGGGGGGGGGGCGATCGCGGGACATCCCATGACTACCAGAGCGCCCGACGTGGGGCCCCAACTCGCCACGGGCAAAGGCGCAGTCACCGCCTCTTTGGGCTACGCTGTCGGCGGTCGGCGGAGCCACCGCTAGCACCCGAGGCATCTGGACGCCGCCACCACGCCGCCGCCCGGATGGCCTACCGCACGCGCCACGGCCAGGCCACGTCGGGCCCACGCCGGCCTGCCTGACGGGTGTAAACGCCCGGACAATGACCCACAGGGGACTGTATTAAGATAAGTTATTGTAAGCTATATTAAAGAAATTCGTTGTAACCATAGGCTTCTCCTAACGTTTAAAATTGTCAATTAAAGTTTAATTGGTATGAAACAATGAATTTCAATGTCGTCATGCATGCAAAAGCCACAATCACGCATGATCCAGTCCCAATTTCAGACTGAGCAGCTGGGCAATGCGGAACGAGTCAGTGGACCAGGAAACAGGTGAGTCGGCGTCACCCTGGGTCGCAGCCCGGATAGCAGATCATGTTGTCAGGAACTCGAGTTTGTACATGATAATAATATTATGGATTTTTGTCCTAATTTTTGTTATTTTTCTTTGTCGTCTGTTGATTCTCGAAATGAATTGTTAATAATATTAAGACCTATTCGTTCGCGCATTGACTGTGATGTTTTCAGGGGGTCATCAAAATAGTTATGTTTTGAGAAAACTATCTTTATCTTTATCTTTAAGAAATAAGGAAACGACGCGGCGGCCAATTCTCCTTTCTCTAGTGTTCGCAAACTGAATTCGTTACCGCGTACTGATACAGAAGAGCAGCGCCGTCAGAGAGTCCTTTCCATTGCAGAGATACGTTAATTGCACATTATTATTCAATGATAGACACCCATATTCCTTTTCCATTCCGATAGATTGTGCAAATGATACGAATAACTGTTGGACGAAATGAAGCTAAATTTGTGGAACTGTGACTTGCATAAAACGAGGTCGAGCGCTTTCCGATGTTCTCGCGCTGCGTTGCCCCCAAACAGTTGCCGGCTGCACGGCGTAATGACGCGCGGGCATTATTACGCTACCTCACATTCTCATCCAACATTCTCTTCTTAATGTTGGGAGGTCATTCGGGAGTGCAATTAGCTGAACCAAGTAGAAAAAATCCTTCCACTGGCCTAGGGCTAAAATTTCAATTGGCAGTAGTACTCGCTTTGTTCACCCTCCAGTTAACTTGAGTTACCTATGGAAAATTCAAAATAGTATTCATATTTGTACCGTAAATATCGTAATATTGTTTTGATTTATTGTATGGTAATTTATCCTTAGACAAGGATTTTACAACAGCAAGTTCCACGTTGTGATGTTGAAGTGATTCCAATGTGTTTCCTCTCTGTAGTATACAAAGTAGAGGGGGTATACTGTAGTGTAGGGAGAAGCAGCGAAAAACTTGACTCTTCTCCACTATCATCTTGTATCTCTTTCGATTGCGCTCTGACGTTTCATTTCTCATCTTGTTTCCTTCCTCTGCTTCTCATTCACTTTCCAGATTGGCCTGCAGAAGACTTAAGATACTTATGAAGAACTCTCTGCTTCATTAATTTGGCGTGTATAATTCCACACCAAAAACTCGTGTTCTAAAATTCAATATTCATAATTTTATTTATTGTTTAATGCATATTAATCATTATGGCCCGCATTTTATGTAATATCAAATTAATAAATACATACTTAAATATGTAGTCAAAATTGAATCGTTTATTTCAGAAACCCGTCAAACGCCAAAATTTAATATGCGCTTTAGCGGTGAAATATTGTTCCATGAGGATAGACACATGGCTTATTACACATTTACTTGCAAAATATTCATTTATTGACATCTTTTATATTTAAAAATATTTTGAAATCGGAAAAACTGTGACACTTTTTATCAATTTTCTCGACATGACAAATTTGACGTTCGACCGGTTTCTAAAATAAACGATTCAATTGGCAAAATATGTAAATAAAACTGCAAAGAAACAAACGTGATATCCAAAATTCTATTTTTCTCCAATTCAAAATCTCATAGGCAGACTAGTCAAATTCCTATGTAAATTTTTGATGCGTTAACTTCTGATTCAAATTACTGAAGTACAAGTGCCTCCCATTCAGTCGTTTATTTCATTCTCTTGGCGGTTAGCCTCATTAATTATAAAATACTATTTTCAATGTTCTCTTCTCATGTACAGGTTCGTATTTGACAACGTGTTCTTGTAAATTGAGGATGATTCTTCAACATTATAAGAAGTTAACAGTGCATACTTGTTAGGAATAATAAAATAAATTGGGCTGTGAACGATACTTTGTGAAATTTCAACAATTTCTCTATTAAATAAGTCAGGCCGAATAATATTTGCAGTATCCAGGGTTGTAGGGATAGCAGTTTGGTGTGAACTACTCCACTGGCGTTCTGAACTGCTTCTGCCATTATGCACGGCTTCTTGGAGAGCCATACCTGAAGCTTCCAGTCAATTGATACTGGTGAGAAGCCTATTGGAGTGACTTGCAATGTTCACAATTGAACACTTCAGCTTTATTGAATTCTGACAAGGATTCACGTACAGATAGTAGAGAATCAAAAGAAATGTTCCTTATCACTGACTTTACAACATCGAAATTCCTACTATCGAAAATAGCAAGTTTAATCAATGTTGCCCACCTAGTTAACACTGGCACAGGAAGCAGGGTACATCAGGTAGATGCTGCTTGTCCTGTTGTACACGATAAAGGTATTTACATAAGCCTTCTTCGCTGCCGACATCAGCGTTTTTATGTCTGGGAATTGATGTAATTGTCTCTGCCACTCGTAGCAATGCATGAGCCGCTCAGGTCATGTCCATTAAGTTTGCATAAAAGGCAGTGAGCGATGTTCCTCTTTGGTCATGTCTGGAGCGCATGGATGTCCGGAGACTCATCGAGAGACTTCAGCGCCTCCCGCGTGGGGCGGTGCTCCGTTGGGAGGGAATTCCCCCAGGCGGTCGTGAGGTCGACGTCGGATCTCCCCACCTACCGCCAGCTCCGGAGCACAACTTTGACTGCCCTAAAGGAACACAGGCCTTATTAAGTGGCTGTGTGCATGTCGCTACCGTGTGTTTGGCGTGTGGACGAGCCGTGTCCTTGAGCCTCGTCTGGCGCTGCAGTCGTGTTGCGCTCTGGCAGCCAATCTGCAGCGGGAAGGCGTCCCCGCCGCCTTCGCCACGGTACCAGTCCTCTCTCTCCCTCCCCGCCCACACCAACCCTCTCCCCTCTCCCGCCACCCCTGCCACGTCTCTCCTCTTGCCGCTCCCCGGGTGTCGGCGCCGCTAACAAGTGCCTGCGCTGCGCCTCCAGCTTGGCACCCGCCAATTGGGCGAATGTTGCGCCACGCGCCTCCGCTGCACTGCGCTGCAGTCGACCTCTTCCCTCACCTCCCATCCCAATCCTTTCCCCTTCACTGCGATGGCAATGCATGCACTACAATTGAAACACAACGAGAGGTGTCGCCCGGATGGCAAAAGGGCACGGGTTCGATTCCCCGACAAGAGGCACTGCGAGCCTCGACTCGCGAACTACTTCACTTTCGCCAAATTGCCTTCAACGCCTATCATTATTCACCGTCCAGCCTTCGAAATGAAAACTTCGCAGATTCTTTATACAAATATTAAGTTGCAAATCTGTCTTGTACAATGGATTTTAAATCTACCTAACACCCGGAGGTCCTAGATCTTGGTCCCAGTGTCGGATTTGTGACGCCAGCAGCACGCTCAATCCTTCGATGCCACAAGCAGCTCTGGTGGCCGATTACCTGCTTCACTTTTATTCATTCAGCCTCTACGCACAAAACTCCTACAACCGGAAAGTGTATACTTTCCGTTTCCATATCCGTTTGATTTCGCTCAAAACAACTTTCTTCCTGGTCGATCACAGGATTCAATGAAAGCATGACAGTAAGTAATTAGTTATTGTGAACAGAAACGTATGCATTCACTGCCATTTACGACCTTTTGTTTGAACTCAGACTGAAGTGAAAATGATGTTAGTTAGGTATAAAACTACACTAGTTTGGCAACCTATCAGAATATATTTTTCCTAGTTATTCCATATTATTCCAGTCTGGTCCAATACGTCGAGATGTGATGTTGTGCCAAGCAAAGTGACTCAAATGTACATAACCTCTCACAGTGCTATGTGAGCGCAACTATTTTATTTTATAGTAAACGTAAAGAGAAATATTATACCCCGAAACATGGTCAACATATATTGTTTTATTTATTACTTACCAACATTCTGTTAATTTATGAGAGAAAAGCATATACTTTATTTCTAATATAGATGAAATAACTGGAACGTGCATTTATTTTAGCCTCTCCTCGTCGTAGTGGAGCGTGTGAAGACCCAAATTTCGCTTCTTTTCGGCGAAAGAGTTTTCAGGTGGCGCGCATGCGCAGTAACCCCCTTCGAAATGTGAAGAAGGGCGACTCGGGAGTTTGGAGGGCTCTGCTGCCCGCAGCAGGAAAGGAACATGGCCAAGCTGATTGAAACGTGTGTGAAACGCCACGGCAACGTCACGCCCGCAATATTACAGCACCCGGTAAATATTGACTGGGCTTTTGTGCAAACAGCGCGCGAGCGAACAGCAAAGAGCAAAAATCTGCTTCGCCTGTGACGCAGAGCGCACAGACACCTTGGGGCGGTGGGCGGTGGAGGCGGCGGCCGCTGCGAAGACCCAACGGGCGACGTTCGCATCCGCTGGCCGGGTTCCTCCTCTAATGAGCCTGACAGCCATTGCTGCCGTTGTAGACTTGTTTATGAAATCATAAAGAGCTCGGTGGGGGCCATTAATCTGTAATACCCTTTCATTTTGCGACATTAATTCTTGAAACGTTCCTCTCTTTATTTTGTGTCTATCTCCCCATTACATTGACCCATGTTCCCCATAACAGTTTTCAGACATTTATAATACTCCATTTACAAAAATTTCTTTTCATGCGAAGGACACGGCATTTCCATCTTTTCCTTATTTCGAGATCTGCCTTGGTCATCTCTACAATATCTTCGCAACCTATCAGCAAGTAAATCCTCTGTTTAGTTCATTTGTGAATTAATTTTACACTATGCCCTGATTTGTTTCAATGCGTTATTGTAGCTGCAATAAAATGACTATCAGCTTCCGGCGCCATTCATTTTAAAAACGTTTCCCATTACGATTCAAAATTACTGAAAATGATTTAAATAAATGGAAATTAGTAGCCCTGGCATTAAATGGAATTGTACGTTAAAAGCACGCAATTAAAATAGGAGCGTAGCAAATGAATCATTGTCTTGTTTGAGAGAAATTTTAACTCTATAGAATGTACCTTTTATTGAATTGCGAATTTTTGTCATTACAGCATGTTTTTGTGGTTCAGTTCATTATCTCGTCGTTACTCATACATTATGACTAACAAAATAATCAATTATTTTATTACGTATATTAGATTTCCGAAAACCTTTCTTTCTCTCCCCTTATCTTTCACCCCCTTTTTCCATCTCTCCCTTTTTCTTTCACTCACTTTTTCTTCCTCTCCATTTTCTCTCTCTTTCTCTCTTTTCTCTGTCCCTTTCTCTCTTTTCTGTACCTTTCTCTCTCTCTCTCTCTTTTGTCTCTTTCTCTCTTCTCTCTCCCTTTCTCTCTCTTTTCTCTCTCCCTTTCTCTCTCTTTTCTCTCTTCCTTTCTCTCTCTTTTCTCTCTTTTCTCTCTCTTTTCTCTCTTCCTTTCTATCTCCCTTTCTCTTTTCTCTCTCCCTTTCTCTTTTCTCTCTCCCTTTTTCTTTTCTCTCTCCCTTTTTCTTTTCTCTCTCCCTTTTTCTTTTCTCTCTCCCTTTTTCTTTTCTCTCTCCCTTTTTCTTTTCTCTCTCCCTTTCTATTTTCTCTCTCCCTTTTTTCTCTCTCCCTTTTTTCTCTCTTTCTTCTCTCTCCCATATATGAGGTCGGCGCCGCATTTCACAATTCAGTGAGTGTGAACAACTGTCACCTCCCGATATAAAACTATCTCGCAATGCAAGCAACTGCGTTTCTCTCTCCGCAACGGGAATCATTACCAGTTAATAGACACTGAGCAACATAAGATAAATTAAAAGATTATTGAACTTTATCTAAAAAAATTATACTAGTCAAGTCGTTCATAAAAAGTGCAGAATAACTTCAACCGTCAAAAGACTCGTGAGACGTATTAATGGACATTTAAAATTATGGGCTCATCGTTAAAATGTAAACGTAAGGTAACTTGAAACATTTGTTAATTTATATTTTTTTGAATCTCATAGTTTTATATAAAACATTTGAAATTAAATAGTATGTGCATAATAAATATAATAATTAATACTCTAACACTCCCACCTACTACCTTCCACACAATGTGTGAGTGTGCTAGTATGAATGCTCGTGAAGCGAGCTTAAAATTTTCAGGAGGCAGGATCTTTTGGTTATGAGAAAGGTCTGAACCCTTGACACAATGAATCAGATGAAATACGAATAAAATGAGCAGTTCAAGCAGTTGGTCACTGAAAAAAAAAACAGAAAACAAGGCAAAACAACAAAAAAAATTGGCGTCACCTCGACTGCCTGAGCACACTATCACCAATTACAATTTACAATTTGCTCATTCCTCTTTCTGAATTTTCATCAACCAAATTATTTTACTCTTTTAACCTCTAGTTTTCCCGTGCACAGCTTTTAAAATGAATTTTACACTTGTTTAAGGAATCCCGTTCACAGGTGCTAGCCTTGGGCTCCGCACTCACTATAACACTGATCTTTAAAGAAAAAAACAATAAAACGTAACACACACGTTGCTTAAATCTGCTCCCTTTATATATCACAAAACAATTACTCTCAACACAATACAATAAACTATAACTTTCCAGAGAACATCAACTGTACAACACGTGAAAATCATGAATTATTTAGGTAAAATTGTATAAGGTTGATATAATTGTGTAATTGAATTGTTGGTTGTATAATTGAATGACACGGGCAGTGAATGAACTTGAAACTGCCACTCACATCGTTCGGAATACTTCCCCCACCTATTCTGGACTTTTCACCCACTCTTAGCAAGAATTGTCGTGTATTTTACGGCTATTCTTTCCCCAACTGATCGCCGCATAAAATTTACCAGTTCCTTTACCTCAAAAGCTCCGCATCACTCGCCTGTAGGTAACCTTAAGAATTTTCTGCCGCTCGCCGCGCGTTGCCACCGTCTTCGCTTGCTGTCCCACGACGTTATAAATTTCCTTCGCTCGAACTCCGGACTCCGCCACGCCTCCAATTTCCACACCCTTCTCCCGTTCTCCAGACTCGTACGATTCTCGTTCCAGTACAAATCTTTCTCACCTACGCTTCGCTCTTCCTGGGGTCGTCCTTCTTCCGCCGCGCCTCGTACAAGCTTGTTCGCGCTTCCAGCCTCGAATAATTAATGTTGCTGAAGTTATGTTTTAAATGCTCGGCCTACCTACCACACTTTGGGCATGTGTGGTCTCAGCGTGTAATATAAGATACTGGATTTTAGTTAATGTCCTTCTGCGCGAATTTTACAAATTTGAAATTATTTTGGAGTCAGTCTCTTCACGTGCTCTCTTAAATATTGTGAATGCGAAGAATGTGTGTGCACTCCCCTTCTTAATTACCTCACTTTCGAAGATACGCTTCTCAAGCTAACTTTTAACTACCAAGTTAAAATTAACTCCTGTGCTATCAAGTTACAATCGTCGTCGCTGCTGCAATCACAGAGAGCTCAGTCTAGTCGCCGTCGCTGCTGCAATCAAAAGAGTGTTCCTCCGAGGCGCGCCGCGATACTTATGGTGCTCGCGCCTGGGGAAATTTTGGAGGGGTGAATATTCTCCTCCTTTCGTGACCTCCCGGAAAAACATTATTCACTAGTTCGGGCGTCATAGTTCGAAAAGCTGTGAGCAGATGGCGCGTTAACCAGCCATCGCTCCGCCGCGTACCCTACTCCTCTCTGTTCGTGGGCTTCTTTTCTTAGCTGATGGTGGCGTTATGGGGTTGTCTAATTCCGTGACGTCACAATACATAGAAAAATATTATTCATAACGTGCCTGTATTTTCCTATATTCATGCTCCAGTATTTTTTGTGTAAAACAAACGATTATTGAACTCATTTTAAATAAAAAAGTTCGTTATTTGTAATATCCACGAAGTGTCGTTAAATACTTTTCGAAAATCTACTTTCTTATAAAAGCAAAAAATCAAAAATACTTTTATTACATTGGTAGATCTCGAACGTCATTTTGATCTCCTACTTACTGGTTTTCGTAGTTATTAATGGAAGGTGGGCGTGACAATTAGTAGGAACGTAGACGCTTTTTCGTGTACTTGGTGTAATTATTAAATGCAATAGTACAGTCACAAGAAAAATTGAAGTTAGTCTCTTAATTTGTTATGTTTAGGCACGCATCCCTATCTGGCGTTTCTCCGACGGCTGTGAATTCTTAAACGTAGGCAAGTTTCATGAATCCTTCTCGTGCAGACGAAGGAAGTTGCATCTCTGTATCGACTGCGTGCGATGCGTTGGCGTTGCCTGTTGGCGAGGGTGTCCATGTCTGTGGTGTGCGGGTGCGGGGCGCGCATGGCTTATCGCGGACAGTCGCAGGCGGCCTTGAAAGGCCGTAAAGAAGGCGACGCAGGTAAACAGATCGCAGCTACGGCGGTGGCGCGGCGCGGCGCGGCGGCCAGCCCTTAAAGCTCCTTTGTCCGCACCGCGACAGAGGCGATGGACGGGCAGACCCTGAACGCCCTGCCACCCAATCGCAGCCCTTCCACCTCCCACCTTATGCCCTTCGCAGCCACTCGACGCTCAGCGGAACTGAAACCCTCAGCGACATTCATCGCTTCGTGTTCGAGGAAAGAAGAAACGGCTCCCGGTCTCGTTCATTGCGCTGAAATACTTCATAATTATTCTTATTAATATTGTTATTAATATTATCACTCATGCTTTATATAGGAAGATTATTTGTACTAATAAACGTGAATTTACGATATGAAACATACATCTATATCACAAAAATGGTGTAAGAATACATGATAAATTTTTGCAGGCTCTTCTTCGGGATTGTCGCAGTGTCCCTGCAAAGTTTGCTAAAGATTAATACAAGACAAATGGGGAAAATAAATAATTTAAATTATATTTTAGTGCAAGAACCACAAACATTATTCCGATTCGAACTCGCAAAGCATTCATTTCGATCGGGGAATATGAATTTTGCAAGCAGTCGTCTGAACGGTTTAGGTGCTAGCGTTCACCACAGATGGGCGGAGAGACCCCGACACTGATAAACAGACTTTTGCCGTAAATCGATTTTTCGGTTTAATGAACACATTAAGCGTGAATTCTTAGCACACAAGGTATGAGAGGAGGTAGTTTACTATATAAAAGCCCAACGACGTTTTGTAACTATGGCCTGATGATTTTTGCTGTCGAAAAATTGCCGAATTCCGCCGCAGGAGTACAATATTTTGGGTTAGTGCGTACGTAGCTGGATGTGAAAGCAAAGAAGTAGAGTTGGAATTATCGGTGTGAAGCAAGCAAGTTTCGTGGCCCCCGCTGCGTGTGACGCGTCGCTTTGAAGGTGGAGGGGCAGCCCAGCGCTCGCTGCGTTAGGAGGTGCGTTTGCGGCGGCAGCGCCACAGGAAGGGTCGCTGCCACGCCTCGTCCGTCCGTCTGTCTATCCATCCATCCATCCATTTGTCCAGCGCCGTCCATCCGTCCGTCCGTCGCCATGCGACGGCGCTGTCTCCGCCTGACGAAGCCCCTGAACCAACCCTCTCCCCCCTCCGGCTGAGGTGGCTCAGGGAGTGCTCTTTGGGAGGTCCCAGGGGCGAGACCCACCCGGCACCAGAACGAATCACAACACTAAACTACATTCTGCGACGAATCCACGACAACATAATCTTGCATATTCATTTATAGTTCTCAAAGCTTCAGAAAAATAATCGAATTACGCAGTTCGTGTCTTGCACTTTTGAGATGGTCATCAGGAGCAGCAGTACATTTTTATATACATACAGTATTATTTGGACTCCTGCGATACATTTCAGCTATGTAAAGCTTCAATAGAATTTTATGTCTTTCTTCGTGTATCTTCAGTCAATAACAGTCGAACGACATATTTTTCAACCTGATGGTGGGCTCTGTCTTCATGGCTATGGATCTCTCACAATTTGTATTCATGGCCGGAATAATATGCCCGGAATAAATGTCAGAATAAATGTTACCCAGTTGGAGGGCATGAAGGCGATAGGAGTAGACGTTTTGTCTATGAACTATAGAAAGAAATATCATGCAACGAAGTTACCTCTTTGATATGTGCCCGTGATTCGTCGACAGCTCATCGTGCACTAGGGTGTGACAGTTGTATATTTTGACATCGTCGAAAAGATTTCGGATGCTCGTTCTGCCACAGGCAAAGAGACCTGCCAAACACCATTGCAAATTATTACAATTTCTTAATACACTTCATTGGAGTTTATCAGCAGCAAACATCTAGTCTGCAGGCAATTATTGTTACTTTTAAATTGAAAATTTTACTTAACCAAAGAGAAATATTCTAAGAGTAGTTTTTAGCTTCACTTTTCACATTTTCCGGAGCTCAATTGGAAATATATTTGTTTAAATAATGTTTCTCTATGATCTAGCTGCAGAACGTCGATTGCGTCCGGAATGAGAAGATTTTATGATAAATGGATATGAATATGGATTCGAATTGGCTACGGGATATCAAGAAACTGCATATATTACACTTCTCCCTGTAGTTTGTCAAACACGGTTATTACTCGTTTCTTGACGTTAAATAAATTACATTAAGATTATCTTGGCTGTCCGGGTGACGCCGCGTTGAAGGCGATATTGCCGACGTTTTTATCATGTTGCCAATCGTACTTGGTCTTCACCCAAATATAAACCCGAGCGCAGACCACCCCGGCGCAGACCAGCCCTGAAGAAGATCGGAACGTCGGCAATTCAGCCCTCAACGCGGACACAGACACAGACAGCCGAGATAATCTTCATGATTCTGGCCGCGGAAGCCTACGACTTCACTACATTACATAAAATTAGAAATTAAATATTTTAAATAAAAATATATTTTTTGATTTGTTATGGTAGTAATTAAGTTAACCTTTTTTGATACCTTTTTTTATTAGAATTATTTTGTATATAACATGGACAACTGGAACGAGGGAGAGCGCGTGTTCGTGTTTTTGACGCTTCGTAGAACGGTGATGACCCAACAATGAAACAATCGCTGAAGCTCGAGAGCTCCCACGTGGGTAGCTGAAGGGGAGTGGAGCATTGTGGCGAGGAGACGACAATATATTTCATGCTGCGTTAACCCTTCTGTCTCCGAGCGCGTCGAGTACGTTGTTTCTCCGCTAGGAGCGCTGTGCAAAGGTTTTGAGTTATTCGCATCGGAAGACCCCATATGGTGTTCACTGGATTTCCTGCCACCGCAAAAGGATTTAGCAAAAGCTTGACAAATTAACACGCGCTGTTTTGTCATTAAATCATTGCGATTCTGCGCATTTTATATTTTTGTTCGTTTGTCACAATAAAAATGAATATTAAAATAAATCTACATTACACAGGTGGCGTATCGGGGAGATATACATCGTAATGGATTGTTTATTGATTAATATTGATTAACATTGGTGTATAGAAAGTGGATTGTATTATAATGGATACACAATTAGTAGAAAAGTAATGTAAAGTGAGGGACTTGCATGTAGAAACTATTATGTCGTAATTTTTTGTTGTTTTTTTGCTTTTGTTTTAGTTTTATGTTTATAGTGTAATAATTAATTTTCACTCTACCTAATGTAGCCATTGCTTTTTGTAGGTTTATAGGTCTACTATTAATAATATTTTACATGCTGGATCAAGACCCAATAATTCGAAGAGGTTTCAACATGAAAGCTGACATTCTCTCACGTTTCAGTGGTATCCTAGGAATCGAGGGACCTGCGCCCGTCTGTGTGCTTCACGCTTTGCGCCCCTCGCGGTCCCCCAGTCGAGGCAAATGAGGTGACCTTCGAAGCACTTCGGGCTCCTGGTGGGCGAATGATCATATTTGCGCGACCGTCAAGGCGATTCCAAGACATTTGTCTAAAAAGACGTGCGTTGGTGTTTTAAGCAACTGAAACGCGATGTGGATTAATTATGGCACCTGGAGATGTGAATAATACCTCAATCGATTCCTCTGTGTAAGACAAATCGATTGACTTAATTCTTTGCGGGTTCAGATTGTGATATTCCATACTAATTCTAGAAAATGTGTTTTGATGGTTTCAATGCAACCACGTACATTGTGAATTACTCAACCCCTCTTTTGGGATTTGCAAGAATTGTTAGAGCATGATTCATCACGTTGAAAATAAATAAACCTCTTTTTGTAGTGAAACAGAAATAAAAAGTCTTCTAAAAGTTGCATGTCTTGTAATTTTCTATGTCCGAAAATGAACGAGACATGCCAATGTAAGATTTTTACAAATTGTTTTTATTTCAAAACAGTTGAAACTTTTTTAAATGAAAATACCCGCTGGAGGAGCAACACGAAGCTAACAATCTTCAATCTATAAACCTCACAATGTACATTATGTTTCGTGCAAAGTTATGCTTCTCTTCTTTGCACTTTTAGAATCTTTTTCATTCGCAGCGGGCACAACTGCAGAGAGAATTTGAATTAGCCTTTTTGCAAGAACTGCATCAGCCCGTGTATACAATGAAAGTAGACCGAAGTGACTCATTAATGACTGTTTTCTTTTGTAGCAGTAATTAAGAGAACTCGTTAGCAGGGTAACATATACAAAGTACTTCTGCCAAAGGCATCATCGCTACAAGGGCCGTTTCAAAGGCATCATAAGGCCGGGAGAGTCGGCCAGGTGGCCGAGATCGCTAAGGCAGTAATGTCGTAGTGATCTCGGACTCAAGGGTCGCGGGTTCAAGTCTCGCCTCGGGCATGGTTTTATTTGTGTTCGTCCTTTCACCCCTTATCATCACCATTTCGCTTCATCTTCATAGTTACCATAACGTTAACACCAATAGTGGTCGCTAATGACCTAGATGTTATGCGACTTTAAATAACCAATTCAAAAAAAGACGGGAGGGGGGCAACGAGGGGGGTGGTCACAGATTTAGCGAGAGAAAACTCTCATTGTGAGATCATTATTTCGGAAAGTGAATAAATCTTGATCCTATGTATAATAAAATTCTTGCAATATAATTCTTTAAAGTCAGTGTTCACATTTTGTAGGTACTTGATGTGGCACATCGATTGGTCTAACAAGTCCCTTTGTCCGTCCATCCGTCAGTCCGTGTGCCTTTGTCTCTGTCTCTCCGTCGGTGTGATCAACTCCTAAATCGTGGGTCTGTATTTTTATATACGCCTGGGCGCGCCACCGCCCCTACGACCGGGCTGGCTGGCGGACCTTTAGCCCGGAGGAGGGATAAACACCTCTGGTAGAGCAATTAGTGTGAATGTGTTTTGTGATTCTAAGTGACGACGCTACAGAACAACGGACCTTTCTCCTGGACACTGGCGAACTGGCGCGTTCCTGGTACATCTACCTATTTTGTTAGCTGAGCTTTCCGTGATTCTCTCTCTGTGTATTACATCGGTGAATAAAAAAACATTTTATGAACTTGGTTTGTTTGATCACTCACATAATAGAGCTCTTGCGCAGAGCTCTATTACGATAGCACCCGAATTAGGCCCAGGGTTTTTCGCTGGTTCATGGTACTGTGCAAAACAGAATGATTATGTGTGGATTCTACATGTGTACACTCACTTTTTCACTGTCGTCACTTAGTTTCCAATATCGCACAATAGCTGTAGGATGTTTGCCAAACACATTAGCTCAAAATAAGGTTACTTTTCTGGCAGAGTCCCCAATAATCGGACTTCAAACGGACTGGTGAAACAGTTCATAAATCTCTTCGTTGCAGATTCTTCGTAGAAATAATGCTTTTTTAGTGTATATCTAAATTAGGTTATGTATACTTTTAAAGGTTATTTTCAATCATACATACAAATTTGACAGAATATGTAATAAAATATTCTAAAATATGGTTCGAGTAGAAAGTTGTGATGTATTATTTAACATATCCCAGAATTTGACTGCTTGCTAACGGTATTGTCTTGCTGAGTTTGTAAGTGGTGGTTTCAACAATCCCATACCATGGAGAAAGATTAACCATGGTCTCCAGGGAAGATATTTTTCCGCTTTCTTCGTTTAAGATTTTATCGTTGGAACCGTTCTTAACCTTAAGTGAAAGATTAATCTTTCAACGCTTTTCGAATGGCTACAAAACTACTCGAAACTGTCGCTAAGTTTAATCACTTCATGGAATCTCCAGCGTTTTCTTACAGCTAAATTTGCCTGTAAATACAGAGAAAAATTATTTCACTATCTATGTAGAGAACAGTTGTGCATTCTCAACAAACATCTTATTTTTGGAAAATTCTACATGACCATATTACGAAATCTGTCTTAGAAAACGGCTTCGTGTGGTCTTGCCATTCCAAACAGTGTATATTTTAACACACACTTGAAGAAACCATTGTAAGTATAATTGTTAATACATCTTGTCTTACTAAATAAAGTGATGAAATGTTATTTCAGTTAATTGTGAATCGATTCCGCCCTCCGCCCCGCCACGCATTGTTGCACACATTGGACGAAGCGGCATCGACTCTCAAGCGAGATGGCATTGGTCTCAACTTACGAATAAAAGTGTTCATATCGGTCTTACAGAGATACCACTGCTTGTTGGTTACGCCAGCCATTTTCAAAGGAGAGACTCTTCAGTCCGTCGGCGTTTCTGCTGCTGCACAAAGGGCTCCTCTCCGCGCCACGTTTTTCACCTGAGCCGCAGGTAGACAGGTCAGCGTCGAGAATGGCAGCATGAATAAACAGGGGATGCACAATGCACGCGCCCTGTCGGCAGCGCAGGCCACTGGCAGCGCTGTCGTGCCATCCCCCCCCCCGACCACAATCCCGGCGGTGAAACTTTCAGCGCCGCCTGGAAATGCAGTCGCGCAATTTGCCCATGGTCACTCCCTCTCTGCTCGTTTCAGGCCGACCCTCCCAGGTCCCCTAGCCTCTTCTCATTCGATTGCGTTCTACTCCAACCCTTCCCGCTGCCTCTCTGCTCGGTCTCTGCCCGCCCTTCCAGGCCTACGAGCTCCTTCTCGACGCCTCCAGCTCCTGTGCGTTTATGAGCAAATTCTGAAATGCGAACTAAATTAGGAGGACGAGTCATCGCTGTGACGAAGCACAAATGCACGCATCACGGATTGATAAATGATTGCTTGTTAGTGATTCTGGGCGCGTCAACTACCAAGGTCGTTAGTACCGTAAGTGTAGTGCATGTTCTTTCTCCAAAGGTGGCTCTGGCCTTCCCCGCTGGATGACGAGATTTGTAGCCGACCTACCGTCGGGTAGTGGGATTTTCCTCAATTCCTCTCGCCCTCTTCCTCCATGCGCCACAACCCCCTCCTCTCCCTCGCCCCCTCCTCCCCTCGCCCCCTTGTCCCCTCCTCCCCCTCGCCCCCTCGCCACCTCCTCCCCTCCGCCCCTTCCCCCCTCTCTCCCTCCTCCCCCTCTCCCCCTCCTCCCCCTCTCCCCTCCTCCCCCTCTCCCCTCCTCTCCCTCTCCCCCTCCCCTCCTCCCCTCCTCCCCCTCGCCCCCTCCCCCTCGCCCCTCCTTCCCCCTCGCCCCCCCTCCCCCTCGCCCCCCCTCCCCCCTCCTCCCCCTCCTCCCTTCTCGCAGCAAACTGCATGCTCTCAAAGAGTCAGACATCAGTTGTTTTCTTTGCGTTCCTCCACAAATGCGAATGAAATGGAATTATGGAGATTTTTCTAATAACCGAAAACGTGACGTACTCATTTCCACCCAGTTCCGGTTCCATATACGTATTATTTAAAGGAATGGGTATATTTTTATAATTGAATGTGTTGTTATAAGTTTTGATTGCGGTTTCGTTTCTGGTTTGCTACTTTCATAAAAAGACATGCATAATATCAATCGTGTTCTTTCTCCAATAAATGTTTTTTTTTTCATCCAAACGTAAAACTGTGTTAAAATACGTCATCAACGGGGTACTTGATTTATGAGTGAAAGCTAGCTAAAATATAATCATTTTTCGGTAGTACTTCGGAAAATCATACATGCGGCGTCGTTGGATGGAAAGCAGGTCACATGCAAAATGAATAGAATAAATCCCTGTTTGAAAAATATTGCCGCCCGAAGCATATGTCACCGGAAGCTGAATATTCATGCGGCTGCAGATCGGCGTGCGTGCATGCATCGGAGTAACCCGCTTTGTCTGAGTCTCGTGTGCGGCAGCTTCGTCAGCCTCTGCCGGAGCTCACCTTTGCATCCGGGAAGCCATTAGACACACTGATCGGGCTGCGAACCTCGTCGCATTAACGGCTATCCCAGAACAAATGCTACAAACTTCTAGGACACTTAGAGATATTGATAATTATCTATTTATTAAACGGTCCTTGGAACCTGGCAGACTGTACGCTACTCAACGTTCCTAGAATTATTTTTTATCTTGTTCCACTTTAGTGTCGTTCCTTTCTTTTCTTTTCTTTTCCTCTGTTGCTTATTTAACGTCTTCCCTAATGTTACTTTCAGTGCAATTTTGTCATCTGTACAGTTCTATTCAGGAAAGTTTCTCTGATTCAGAAAATAGGCGAATGAAATGTTTGCGAAGGAAACGTGTGGAACAAATTGCAGGCAAGTAGGAATTACAAGTGGAAAGCGGGGGGATTACAAGAGAAAGAATGAAGAGAGATGAAGAGATGAATCCCGACTTTGTCTTTAAAAAAGAAGGGAATACAAAGCGGAAGGAAATGCCTAGAACGAAACAAGTAATAAGAATAAGCGAGTAGAAGGATAGAGAAGGAGGAGGAGGAGGGCGAAGAGGGAGAGAGGGCGGGGCGCAGCGAAGGCAGCATTGGAGCGGTGCACGTCAGGAGTTTTATCAGCTCTGTCCATCTCTCTCGCCCCCTCCCATCCACCCCTCCCCTATTCCACTCGTCTCCCACCCCCACCCCCTCACCAGCAGATGCGCGAAGAGGCGCGCGGCAAATGAAGGCCTACTTCCTTCTCTCTCACTCACCTCTCTGGCGCCTTCACATCCGCCTTCATTCCTCTCCCGCTCACCTCCCTCCCTCCCTCCCACTGAAATGTATTGCACGAGGTGGAGACGACGCCCCTGTCCGCGTAGGCAACCCGCTCGTCAGCCACGCACTGCGGAGGAGCGAGGACCTTTGCGCAGGGGGCAGGCTCCGCCGCGGCCAACAGACTGCGTTCAAGCGAAGGCTAATCGGGCTAAGGTGGCCATGCATGAGGTGGAGACGCCCCTGCCCGCGTAGGCAACCCGCTCGTCAGCACGCACTGCGGAGGGGCGAGGGCGCTGCGCAGGGGGCAGGCTCCGTCGCGGCCAACAGGAGCTGCGTTCAAGCGAGAAACTAATCGGGCTAAGGAGTGGCCATGCATGAGGTGGAGGCGACGCCCCTGCCCGCGTAGGCAACCCGCTCGTCAGCCACGCACTGCGGAGGAGCGAGGGCCTTTGCGCAGGGGGCAGGCTCCGTCGCGGCCAACAGACTGCGTTCAAGCGAAGGCTAATCGGGCTAAGGTGGCCATGCATGAGGTGGAGACGCCCCTGCCCGCGTAGGCAACCCGCTCGTCAGCCACGCACTGCGGAGGAGCGAGGGCCTTTGCGCAGGGGGCAGGCTCCGTCGCGGCCAACAGACTGCGTTCAAGCGAAGGCTAATCGGGCTAAGGTGGCCATGCATGAGGTGGAGACGCCCCCCTGCCGCATGGGCAACCAGCTCGACCAGCACGCGGAGGGCAGGGGCCTTTGCGCAGGGAGCAGAAGCTCCATCGCGGCCAACGAAGGAGCTGCGTTCAAAGCGAAGGCTAATCGGGCTAAGGTGGCCATGCATGAGGTGGAGACGACGCCCCTGCCCGCGTAGGCAACCCGCTCGTCAGCCACGCACTGCGGAGGAGCGAGGGCCTTTGCGCAGGGGGCAGGCTCCGTCGCGGCCAACAGACTGCGTTCAAGCGAAGGCTAATCGGGCTAAGGTGGCCATGCATGAGGTGGAGACGCCCCTGCCCGCGTAGGCAACCCGCTCGTCAGCCACGCACTGCGGAGGAGCGAGGGCCTTTGCGCAGGGGGCAGGCTCCGTCGCGGCCAACAGACTGCGTTCAAGCGAAGGCTAATCGGGCTAAGGTGGCCATGCATGAGGTGGAGACGCCCCTGCCCGCGTAGGCAACCCGCTCGTCAGCCACGCACTGCGGAGGAGCGAGGGCCTTTGCGCAGGGGGCAGGCTCCGTTGCTCGTCAACAGTGGCACTGCGTTCAAGTAAATAAGCTTTCGGGCTAACATAGCCAATTACGACCAATCTTTCACACACACTCTACAGAGCAGAATCGGTGGCACAGAGGCCGACGCATGCAAATGCAATCGGCTGACCGTCCAGAACGCTGACAAATGGATTTGAGTAATTTGGCTGAGCTGAGTCATTCAGCTTGGACGTGGACAATCTTGTTTCCTTATCTCACGAACGAAACCTCTGTGGGAGATCTCAGATTTAGTTTTCCACACTTATGGCAGAGAATTAAAGAATTAATGGATGAAATGTTACTTTATTGAAATCTGGTTAACTCGGCTTGGTCAGTAGGACTAAAAAGAAAGAGAAATTAACTCATGGTTGTTTGCTGACTTTTCAGAAAATACATTTCCATCCTCAGGGCGTACAAGATGAGAGGAAACCAAACATACTTACATTAAAGCTACCAAAACGCGTGTCAGATATAATTAGAGTATCTGGTTTCAGTTGAACACGTTTAAAAAATTTGTTAACAAGAGTTGCATACCTTTCAAGCACCAACAAAATATATACATAATTAAATAATCTGCTGCATGTTCTTGACTATTAGGCACCTCACAGGAAGTGAGGAACATACGTACATCTTCACCACACCAACACACACCATGACTACTAATAGTGGATTGCTGGGCAGTGAGAAAAGAATTATTTGCACTACCTAGGTGAGGTAGAAACTAGATTCCGGTAAGAATATATGTTTAATTACACATAATACATAATTTTTAAGTATATTTTTTACATGACAGTTTGTTAAATATTAGAAATTGTAATTTCTTATTTATTTATTTATCACTTCTTTACTTATTTTCCAATGATATTGTAAAATTAATGGATCTTTAAAATGAGACATACCAACAAGAAACCGGATATGAACATAACTAACAATAAACATATAAAATTAAAATAAAATTAAAAACAGAATTGACAACATTAGTTAATATGAATTAATCAATTAATATGAACATAATAAACAATAAAACTACAAAAACCAATTAGATTACGAACGAGGACCCGTCTGCTCGTATGTACAACTTTCGTGTTGAGTAAAGTATTATTTAGGACGCGATCCTGTTTTACATAACGATGAGTGTTCCGTGTATCATCTGCAATGAATTGACGCGGTGAAAAATTAGAACACAAGGGGGCCTAAAAATTATATGTGGAAAAAAAGAAAAATGGAGGAATCTCTTATTGTTTGATATTTCGTGGAGCAGAAGACTGTATGTGACTAATACACACAACACAGAAAATTAATTGAGCCGTGTAGTATTGCAATTTGGATGGAAAATGATGCGGCAAAAAGAACATTACTGTAATGAAAACAAAGAACAAAATATTTAAACACTAAAAAATAAGATGAAAAAGAAATGAATAATTCAACATAAAAATTATGAAAAATTAGTGTGATAAAACCATTTCATTGAAACTTTTCTTTTAATGTTCAGTTCCTTAGAGTTATTGAATTGAAAATTAGTGAAAATGAAGTGCACTCAGGGCAGAATTGTTTCTGATGCATCGGAAATAAATTTAAAATAAATGACCAGTCACTTATCCGTTGGAGCACTGATGACCGATGCCCTTCCGTGCAGCGGCAGATAACGACCCAAGATCGATAGATGAAACCATTTCTGTCAAGCAGCAATAGGCTGCATGGCGGGAGGGGGTGTCAAAGTTGCGACCTCAAATTAATGGTTGAAGAGCAGCGTCTTCCAACAGGTTGCGGTAGGCAAATTAGGTTTTGCACCACATCATTGAACCCGTTCTTGCCTGAAAATCACTGAACCCGTTTGTGCCTAGTGTTCCAGTATTAGAACACTCCATATTTTGAAAACGATAACAGAGAAAAGATAATTTTCTTGTATAACAGAACTATGTATCACCTACATCATTTATATTCTAAGACTATAATTTTTCCCATATTGCTATTTTTGGTTACATCAGATCTCTGCCCCAGAAATTTATCACATATGTGCAACATTTATTTAATATTTTACATACTGCTGTTTTCAATTTGTTGCAGACATTTTGATCTAGTAAACGATTGATTGATCTTTGAAAAGTCATTAATGAGAGCAGAAGAATTACAACGGTAAAATGCGGAAAGGAGTGGAAAGGAACTTCTCTTGAAATTTTCGAACGTGATATTAGCGTTCTATTGCATTTTTTACAAACTTAATTTTATTGCTCACTGTTGTATAATATAAAGTAAATATTTTTAAATGTTATTGATTTAAATGAATGAAATATTCAATCCATTCGATACCAAATTCCAAAATTCCATTCACAGCCAAATTAATGTACCGGTATACAAAGAATATTGGTGTTTTTCTGGTAAGTCCTGTTCTTCAAACTATACTTATTCCTAATTTTGAATGGTGTACGATGAGATATATTTTATTCCTGAGTTCAGGCCGTCTGCCTGTCAACTCTTGATTTGGTTGTTAATGTGATGTTCTGCATGTATTACTTTTCTGGTGAAAGATTTGTTTTCCAAGAGAGAAGATAGAATGTTTATGGAGTTGATTTTAATAGTTAAGCTCCAGACGGAACAAGATACACGCTATCGAAGTGTGGTAGTAGAGTGAACGTACCGTTTGTTTTTGAGAAGGGCACAAGGTAGAGAAGTAAATATCCTGCACGATCCATAGTCCGATTAAGATGGTACTACCCTCCCATTCCTCTGTTCTTGATCGGGCAAGTCATGGAAACGTTTAGAGCATCCAACCGCTAGAAATCTACTCCAGACAGCAGATGAATTCGACAATGCTATTTGGAGAGTGTAAAATAGTGTGGAAAATCGCCTCCGCTGGGTCTGGAAACGTAGACCCCAGTACCCTGCAAAACGTAGAACCTCCCTCAGTACTCTGCGAGACGTAAGACCTTCCTCAGTGCCCTGCGAAGCGTAGGACCTTCCTCAGTGCCCTGCGAATCGTAGGACCTTCCTCAGTGCCCTGCGAAGCGTAGGACCTTCCTCAGTGCCCTGCGAAGCGTAGGACCTTCCTCAGTGCCCTGCGAAGCGTAGGACCTTCCTCAGTGCCCTGCAAAGCGTAGGACCTTCCTCAGTGCCATGCGAATCGTAGGACCTTCCTCAGTGCCCTGCGAAGCGTAGGACCTTCCTCAGTGCCCTGCGAAGCGTAGGACCTTCCTAAGTGCCCTGCAAAGCGTGGACTCCTCAGTGCCCGCTGAAACTAGGACCTTCCTCAGTGCCTTTGCAGGCAATAGGACCTCCCTCAGTACCACACAAAACGAATCGTAGGACCTTCCTCAGTGCCCTGCGAAGCGTAGGACCTTCTTCAGTGCCCTGCGAATCGTAGGACCTTCTTCAGTGCCCTGCGAATCGTAGGACCTTCCTCAGTGCCCTGCGAAGCGTAGGACCTTCCTCAGTGCCCTGCGAATCGTAGGACCTTTCTAAGTGCCCCCTGCGAATCGTAGGACCTTCCTCAGTGCCCTGCGAAGCGCAGGACCTTCCTCAGTGCCCTGCGAGACGTAGGACCTTCCTCAGTGCCATGCGAAGCGTAGGACCTTCCTCAGTGCCCTGCAAAGCGTAGGACCTTCCTCAGTGCCATGCGAATCGTAGGACCTTCCTCAGTGCCCTGCGAATCGTAGGACCTTCCTCAGTGCCCTGCGAAGCGCAGGACCTTCCTCAGTGCCCTGCGAAGTGTAGGACCTCCCTCAGTACCCTGCGAAGCGTAGTAACTCCTTCGGTGCCCTGCGACAACGTAGGACCTCTCGCTGTGGCGCTGCAGCGACAACGGTCGTTGTTGCCGGATAGTCTCAAGAAGCTGATAGACGGAACTCATTCCATTCATACCTCACAGATAGCAACACACGGCCACGTTGAGAACCAAAGTGAAAAATCGAATGAAGAAAACAAAAGCAGACGCCGGGGCGTTACGTGGAGGTGATGGGAGAGCGAGTTCCATAATCCACGATAATATGATATGGAAAGAGGACTGCAAAAGAGGACTCGCTGAATCTCCAGGGAGGGAAATAACTCCGCACTTCCGGCGACGCGAGGGAAAGGAGAAAAAAGAGAACACTTCCGGCGAATTCACCCGCGCACTTCCGGCCCGAAGGGCGCATAAAAAGCAGTGAATACTTTAAAGCGTCGGAAATTCCACTCGTCCGCAGGCGAGGTATGCGCCGTCGCAGCGCAGGGTGAGTTTTGCCTCCGCGCCACCGCCGCGCCACCAGTCACCGCACCCATTTCTGCGCCGAAGGAGGAACAAGATTTTGCCTGAGCGGTGCTCAGAACACTTTTGTCTCGCAAGTTGAACGAACGAGCACGTTAGAGAAATCAAGACTTTTCTAAGGATATAAATACACTTTAGAATAGTAAATAAAGAAAATGGGGGTTCGAGCTTGATGAGTTTACTCCTAATGTCTTGGTGAAAATAATAATTTAAATTTAATAGTTTGTGTTTTTGAATTACTGAATCTTGAACAAAATAGTATAAAGTAAAATAATTAATGGGATTTTATGCTGAAACTAAATAAATTAATAGTTATCACATGTGCAATATATACTGTATGTAAATATACTCAATATATACTATATAGGTCTTAGAGAAGATTTTATTTGCAAGAATGCAAAATGATAGTTATTGGTGATGTTGATTATCACCGTTAACCATTTGGAATTTTTATCTTATTACAGTTAATAATTTTAAGTAAGATAGTTGATTATTGTTTATAACTTTGTAACACCCACTCCTGAAAGATATCTTTTGATTCTTCGATCATCAAACTCCGTGATTGATTTGTTGTTGATGAAGGGAATGGTAAGTGATATTCAGTCAGAAAGCCTGAAGTGTTAAACTTACTTAATTTCGTCCCTGCAGTCAGCTAATAAAGTTCGAGGATTTTCCTCAGAATGTTTTATCTTGGAAATGCATAATAACATTTCGGAAAGTAATGTGTTGTTCCCTTTCTCACTGATTAAATCCTTGAATATATTTAAGCAAAGTTTTTTTCACATTGAAGATGAATTTGTCACTTAGGACAATAGTAAAACACAATATAGTACAAAAAGTGATCCAGAATACAGAGAAAATGAGTTAGACTGAAGTTTCTTGTAAAATGTTTTTACTAACATCGTTCTTTGAACTAAAGTCTCCCGACCTATGGCTGACAGAATTAGAACTAAACGCCAGATTAAACTTCCCTCTCAGAAGAAGGGAAAAAACGCAACCCTCAACCCTGCTATTTTCCCATTTACGGTCGCTGCTGCTTAATTATTGGCTGCTCCGCGCGCCCCTGGCGGCGGCGAGGTGCGGCTGGCGAGGCGCGGGAGGAGTCGCCGCTGTGGATGTGACGTCGGGGCCGAGGGCGCGAGGAGGGGGAGTGTAAACATTGCCGGCGGCGCCAGTGACGGAGGATAAAGTGGCCTTTTAACCGGAGCCCCTGACCTCCCCGAGCCGGGAGGGAAGGCAAGGGCGAGCGCATTGAAAGGGCAGATGGGGAGGCAGTAGACGTCGAATAGAAGCTGCATGAAGACACATTGCAGGACGCGATGAGGAAAGGCTGGTTGGGAAGGGATGCTCATTGTTAGTGATTCTAGACACGTCAACGGCTGTCACCAATCCCGTAAGAGTAGTGCATCATTTCGTTCGGGAGGTGAGGGTGATCCGGAGCCGACCTACTGTCAGCTAGCGGGGTTTTCCTGCACAAGGTATTGGCTCCGATCTGGATCGATGACTGGAGCAGGCTAGAGGCCCAGGTGAAGCGGAGGGTAGGAGAAAGACGCGTTGGGGAAAGGGACAGACTGAAGAGGGTGTAGAAGAAGTGCTGTTGGGGTAGAACGACGGAGAGGAAGAGTCTGAGAGGAAGCGAGTGGGAAGTGAGATGAAAGGGCATGTAGATGGAATACTGACGTATGTAAATCCGGATCGGGTCGGGTCGTGGTGTTGCTTTGCGTGGCGGAACCGGGATCTGGGCGGGCGGGAGGGGCGGAGCGTGGCCTGGAGCGGGGGGGGGGGGGGGGGGTTCGGTCTCGACCAGCCGTCGTCTCTTGGTCACCAAAAGTCTCTCTGACACCTTCGCTGCTGCCCCCTGCCCTCAAGCGGTTGTGCTTTCGCCTACTTCTTCATTTCCATCCATCATACTCTCCATATCCCTTTAATCTGCTTTTGCTGGTCATTCCTCACGATGCCATCACACAATTTTGGGATTTAGTTACAATTTTCGACAAAGAGTACATCTCAACACTACCCAGAAAAATAATTTCAGTTCATTTATGCTGTATTGCTTATTGTTGTCACCTGCTGATTTATAAGATATGAAAATATTATAGTTGTCCGATCAAATTGTTTATTTCATGATATTTAAGAAATTAGTTTAATTCAATAAAAATATTACGAACTCCTAGTAAGTGAACGTTAATATTTATTTTTCATTGCTTTAGGCTTTTAGGTTAAATTTCATTTTAAAAATTTAAAACAAAATATTCGACAGATAATAGATAACGCCCGAAGGAAAACTGTATACAACTCATTTTGCAATGTTAACAATTCACAAAACATAATGTATCAAGGCCCAAACTTGACCGTTAAAGTCACGAAATTGTTACTTGTATAATTTGTTAAGCAAATTCATTCCAGGTGTTTTGTTCGTGAAATGTATGTGATAAAAATATGATTAATTTACACTCGACGAGGTAAAAGAAACTTTTTCGCCCTTTTTGCCTCTGTGTTCGTTGGTGGGAGAAACAATTGGGTTTCTCAATTACAGTAGTGTAGTCGTGAAGATTACTTGGTTCCTTGGGAGGAACTTAGTAATTGGAGGCCAGGATTGGAGATCATTGATGAGAACCCATCGACGTTGATCGCAACCAGTTTATAGAGCATTGTGACACTATTAAAATTGAAGTTCGCTTTACAGTCGTCAGCGTCATGAGGACTGAAAATGGGGAGTTTTATTTTCTCTCTTAGATATGTCAACATAACCTTACAAAAGCCTTACCGTATTCTGGGACCCGATGAAAAAGGCGAAAAAGCAACTCCATTCAACGGTAGGCAAAAAGCGCCCGTGTCTGTCCTGCGAAGAGCAAATCTACTTCATTTTCCCTCTTTGTCCCTCGGGCGTCTCCTTTTCCCAGCTGTGCATTCTTTCGTCAATCAGCGCCGGAATCAGGATTCATCGAGTGAGCAACAGCGCAGAAGCCGAATAAGTGCTTTAAATTTTAACGCCGCGTGTTTATGAAGAAAATAAACGCCTCGTCCCAGCGCGCCCGCTGGGAAGTTTAAATGAAGCCTGCGGCGGTAGTTGTTGGCGGCGCCGCGTGGCCGCGCCAGGGGCGCCCGGAGGTCGTGCGTAACTTATTTCCCCAACCACCTCCGCCCCTTGGGCACCACCCAGTTGCGTAGTTCTTGTAACCTCCGCTAAACAGCGCTCGCGAGGTGGTCGGCTCGCGAGGCGCAACTTCTTGGGCGGGGGGAGATTGGAGCAGGGCGGGGCGAGAGCAGGGAGAGTCATGGTAGGTGAGCGGGGCGGAGTGAAGTTTCTGGGTGGAGGGAGATCGGGGCTAGGCGGAAAAGAGCTGGGAAAATCACTGCGGGGAGAATGCGTTCAATACAATACAAACGCGGAAGAAATACCTTCACAAACTCACAGCGCGTGACCATTCCTTCCTCAGCCTAGATCTCTTCTCTCCAATAACCCGTGCATTTACATACATTCGTGTATGCACTATACTACCGTACATTTTAGGAGTTCAGTCGGGGGCTGGGAGGTTCTCCCGGGTGGGCGGTGCTCGTCTGGCGGAGATGGCTGGAGGAGAACCCGACTTGTGGATGGGCGCGGGATCTCACGATCGTGCGAAGGAAGATCAACCCCACTCGGTGTGCCCTACTCTCACTGGCCTAAATGATCAGAGCTGTTGCCGCTCCACACAAAATAATCTATCAATCATTCGAATCGCAATCAACCCATGAAATCATCGCTTGCGGGGACCTTACGACCAGGGGTTGCGGCTCCTAACAAAGCCCTCCTCTGCGTTTTCGTTCCTGTTGCAGTCACCAGGGAGAGGAGGGGGAGGAGGGAAGAGGTACGACGGAACCGCAGCGCCACGATGCGCGGCCCGCACCAGTTAGGCCGCTTGGGCCCTTGTCAACCTCAGGAAAGATTCTTCGCCCGATTCGTCCTTTGTCTCATCCCTCGCAGTCTGCGTTGCTCGTTTCTTCTCTGCCGCTGCTCCTTCTAGGCTCATCGCGAGCTGCTAGAAGTTCTTCTGCCAGTGTGTGACACGCTCTCCGAATCCTCCCTTGCCTCATCCCTCGCAGTCTGCAGTGCTCGTTTCCTCTCTGCCGCTGCCACTTTCTGGCTCATCGCGAGCTGCTAGAAGTTCTTCTGGCAGTGTGTGGGACGCCCTCCGATTCGCCCTTTGCCTCATCCCTCGCGTTCTGCGTTGCTCGTTTTCTCTCTTCCGTTCCTCCTTTCAGGCTCCTCGCAAGCTGCTAGAAGTTCTTCTGGCAGTGTGTGGGACGCCCTCCGATTCGTCCTTTGCCTCATCGCTTGCAGTCTGCGTTGCTCTTTTCCTCTCTTTCGCTTTTCCTTCCAGGCTCTCGCGTTCTGCTAAAGTCGTTCTGCCAGGGTGTGGGTCGCCTTTCTGGACGAAGTATAATCCTTTTGCGTCTAATCAATGCTATATTTTGGTCAGTGATACTTAAATATCTTGCGTTTGGAAGATTTATTGTAAGTGAAGAATTATCCTTTCCATTTTAAACCTTTCTAGGTAGGATGTAAGTGGTAAAATTTATCTTGAAAAGTGTGGGTTAATGGTTGAATTGGAAAAAATGAGTTTGGACTGATAATTCTTTTCACTCTTCATTTTTATTATCTTTTTTATTATCCTGGTTATTTTATTCTTGTTTGACCATTACGTCTTCGATAAATTATGAGATTCCATTTTCTCCTCATTTTACTAATTTATTTATATTTATTATTCATCTCTTTATCCATTACATTTCAAGATTGTACTTTCATATTCTACTGAATATATTTCAATGACTTAGCAAAAAACGTTATTTTACAATCTAAGAACAACAACACTTCAATAAAAAGTCATCTATACAAGATGTTGGTAATTTGTAATATAAACCTTGGGTTTGAGTGCCGAAAGTGGCAGTTTCGTCTCTCATCAAATAGCTTCAACCAAATAGTGATATTTAAAAAAGCTCTCATCAAAAAGTGGTATTCGTCCGCTCTGTAAAGGAAAATTTTGAAGACCGGCTGCTGTAATCGGTTGATGTTCGTATTTTCAAGTATCAATACCAACAAAATGCCGAAGTACTACCATAACCAACAGGTCACGGACCGCGCGCGATGTTTCCTTCCCCTTCTTGTTCTATCCTCTTCCGTTAATCGCGTCCACAATTGCACGTCGCACATGGCGGGAGAGGAGTCTGGAGCTTAGAGATATTCCCGACCGGAGCGCTGCGGCGCTGACAGCGATGCTTCGAACTGAGAAGGGAAGTGTAGGTCGGCGATGTTCGAGCGAGAGAACTGCCACTGCCGCCACATGACATTTACACGCACTACTCGACCCACATGGCAAAAGAGGAGTCCGGAGCTTAGACCTTCCCGACCGGAGTGCTGCGGCGCTGACGGCGATGCTTCGAACTGAGAAGGGAAGTGTAGGTCGGCGATGTTCGAGCGAGAGAACCGCCACTGCCGCCACATGACATTTACACGCACTACTCGACCCACATGGCAAAAGAGGAGTCCGGAGCTTAGACCTTCCCGACCGGAGTGCTGCGGCGCTGACGGCGATGCTTCGAACTGAGAAGGGAAGTGTAGGTCGGCGATGTTCGAGCGAGAGAACTGCCACTGCCGCCACATGACATTTACACGCACTACTCGACCCACATGGCAAAAGAGGAGTCCGGAGCTTAGACCTTCCCGACCGGAGTGCTGCGGCGCTGACGGCGATGCTTCGAACTGAGAAGGGAAGTGTAGGTCGGCGATGTTCGAGCGAGAGAACCGCCACTGCCGCCACATGACATTTACACGCACTACTCTGACCCACATGGCAAAAGAGGTCCGGAGCTTAGAGCTCTTCCCGACCGGAGTGCTGCGGCGCTGACGGCGTGCTTCGAAATGAGAAGGGAAGTGTAGGTCGGCGTGTTCGAGCGAGAGAACCGCCACTGCCGCCACATGACATTTACACTACTCGACCCATGGCAAAGGAGTCCCTTCAGAGGCTCTTCCCGACCGGAGTGCTGCGGCGCTGACGGCGTGCTTCGAAATGAGAAGGAAGTGTAGGTCGGCGATGTTCAGGCGAGAGAACCGCCACTGCCGCCACATGACAATTGCGCACTACTCGACCCACATGGCAAAAGGAACCGGGCTTCAGAGCTCTTCCCGACCGGAGTGCTGCGGCGCGCTGACGGCGTGCTTCGAAATGAGAAGGGAAGTGTAGGTCGGCGATGTTCGAGCGAAGAACCGCCACTGCCGCCACATGACATTTACACGCACTACTCGACCCACATGGCAAAAGAGGAGTCTGGGCTTAGAGCTCATCCCGACCGGAGTGCTGCGGCGCTGACGGCGATGCTTCGAAATGAGAAGGGAAGTGTAGGTCGGCGATGTTCGAGCGAGAGAACTGCCACTGCCGCCACATGACATTTACACGCACTACTCGACCCACATGGCAAAAGAGGAGTCCGGAGCTTAGACCTTCCCGACCGGAGTGCTGCGGCGCTGACGGCGATGCTTCGAACTGAGAAGGGAAGTGTAGGTCGGCGATGTTCGAGCGAGAGAACTGCCACTGCCGCCACATGACATTTACACGCACTACTCGACCCACATGGCAAAAGAGGAGTCCGGAGCTTAGACCTTCCTGACCGGAGTGCTGCGGCGCTGACGGCGATGCTTCGAACTGAGAAGGGAAGTGTAGGTCGGCGATGTTCGAGCGAGAGAACTGCCACTGCCGCCACATGACATTTACACGCACTACTCGACCCATGGC